>JABXWE010024867.1:0-14606 GCA_014611495.1 Limonius californicus | reverse complement strand
GAACCAAAATATAATTATCGAAGACTGATTTGATTCAAAAATTCGATCTTTTAAATGTTCCATAAATATCTATATTAGCTAAAAGTGGTGAAATTGGACTTCCCATTGGTTTTTCTGAAGATAAATTTGATCATTAAAAATAAAATTATTTTGATTAATGCAAAGTTCGAATAATTTCGATTTGTTAATTCAACATTTTTATTGACAAAAATATTATTTAACAAAGGAATACACTCTTGAGGAGGTAAGTTTTGATATTTTTAGAGGTAACTTTTGAGGAAATATGCAGGCTGACAGGGTGCCCCATATCACTTATAATTGTAATTCAGCTTTCTTCCATGCCATTCGGAAATTTGAAAAATGAAATTATCGTTTAGTATAGTGTAGTATAGCTTTTCCGACGACCCGTAACCAGATAGGTGGAAAACGGCCTACAGCTTAGCTCAGAGGAGTAGGGGGAGTTCGTGAAAATTGCTTACGGGAGGAAATCTTTAGTTGTGTACAGGGTAAGTCAAAATAAGTGGGCGCCACCTTCCAAATCCAGCTGATTGTAGGTCCTCGTGGAAGGCCGAGAAGCAGACAGCTTACGGGAATGGAACTCACTTTTATTGTGCCTCCTCCTATATATCTGAAGCTTGCAAAATTCGTACACAAACTAGCTGTAAATTTTTAACACACATATAATTTAATTTTTAAAAATGACAGTACAAGAAAAATGACAGCTAGTGATAAAGCTGTAAGTTCGGATTACATATTTTTAATTTTTGAACATTCAGAAAAAAAACTCGCCGCCATTGGTGCAACGGGATTTATGTTTTTCATACAGCTACGTACACCAGGGACGCTGAAGTTCACAAGAATAAAACAGAATATAATCTGGTAGTTTTATAATTAACAACTAACACCACATATGGCGAGTGAAGGTCGTCTTTCTATTTACATGAAGGTAAATTTTGAGGTTTGCAAATTAACGCGAGCAAAAAAAAGTTTCTTTCTCACTGCACAGAAAAATTGGTTCTTTACCTTGAATTCCGATGGAGGCAGACACAATTCCGCGGGGTTTGATTTCCAGATGCAGGTACAGTCGAGAAAGGGGGTATTTTTCCGGTCCGGGAAAAAGGTAAAAGGCCTCAGGAAACCAGGGGGACGAAACGTTGGTAGTACGCTCCTGGGGAAGCAGATTATTCCCAACAGGATCAGTTGAATTATTTCCAACGGGGACAGTCGACGTTGAGGGCAACAGGAATGTCAAACGCTTGTATCACCAACAGACCCAACAATCACATTTTGACGGGTTCAAACGCTTTTATCCGAATGAATCGAAGAAAAAAACAATCACACTTGATTGTTCTGTAACCAGGCTACACTGTTAAAATTTCTTAGACCCGACTTCGTCGAAATGATACTAATTGCCCGAAGCAATATTCGGTACGATAAACTCAATTTAACAAAAAAACCCGCTCTCCATGAATGTTCGTCTCGGATCCAAGCTTGTTGCCCACTGACCAAAAAAACGCCACCTAAGCCTAATTTTCGTTCTAGACGGAATCCCCGCGTGAAGTTTTCGAGAAGACCTTCGAGAAACGATATTGCCATACTAACGCAGCAAGAAAAGGGAATTCTGAGAAGTGTTTTCTAGCTTGGCAAATAAGGTTCACAAAGGAAGAAACATCGAGACGGGTTTGATCATAAATTAATTTCTGAACGGAAAAATACTAACAAACAGCAGTCAATACAAAATTGCCATTAAAATTGCGCTTGCGTTAGATTGTGACCAATTCAAATAAAGCGGGACAACTTTTAAATGAACATAACAATAGTTTATATCGATCCTGTCTGGTAGTATGTGGAATGAGATATTGCACACGCTAAACGACAGAATTTCGAGAATATTTCTTATCGCTGCGATAAGTATTAGAATCAAAGACATGTGAATAGAACTTTTATCGGAGGAACAAACCTAAAATGTTGTTGAATAAATACAAATTTGTTCATAAAGTTAAATACTAATAAAATATCCTTTTTTAATCCTCTTATACCTATACAAGAGAAATATTTTGTAATTATTGTTCTTTCATGATGAGATTGTTTAATGTTTATCTTTTCGTTAACAATAAATTTCTCTGCAACTAAACGGCACCTTTTTGTTGTACTAGGTAAATCTGATTATGGCCTTCCTTTAACAATTTTGAATAATCTTCCTATCGGTTCGAAAAAATGGTATGAGTTTAGATCCATGTTTTATTTATGGCTATTTCACATCGCTGTCCGAATATACTTTTTGAGCTATATTATTGTACAAAACTTGAATAGGAGGTTTGACATTATATTGTCAACCCCTTGGTCATCAGCTAATGTTATTTAACTTAACACGAAAGCTGCAACTGCATATATAATATTTCAGTTATTTAAATACGGAAATTAGTTAGAAATTCAAAAATTTCCATTCCATAATTATTGACGTAAATCAGGATATATGTCAAATTCCAATTTTTTTTATTAAATGCCTTGGAAATTTACAATCTCCTCAAACTACAAAGTAATAAGTAAATAGTGTGGTGGCGTTGCTATATATCATGAGTTTGGTATCATCCACTGATGGATCTCCAACATTCACTCAACAAGGTCTTTCGGCTACTACCCTTTTAGTCTTCTATTAACCGGCTGTTTGTAGTAGAAGTCGGCGATGAGTTGATTGGTGTGATTTAAGATGAGATCTTGATTTTTTGTAGCAGATTTTTTGATAACATCGGTAATGAAGGGAATTCAGAGGTCGCTACGTAGGATCTGATTGCTGATGAACCATGGGGCGTTATTCAGAGTACGTAGCGTCTTCGATCGGAAGGATTACAAGATTTTGATGTAGGTTTACTGCATCACCATTATTCAATCCTGTAGATCCACACAGGTGTTAGAATAGCTTTATACAGTAACAGCCTACTTTCTAGATACAATTGGGATTTACGTCCAATTAACCAGTACATGTTTTTTGTCCTCAGGTTTAGTTGTTATCGTGTGCCTTTTATGTAGGCCTTCCAAGTCAGCCTTTGATCCAGATGGAGTCCTAGGTATTTCACCTCAATTGTTATAGGGATAGGTTGATTGTAAACTGTAACTTGTGGACAGATGGCGCGTTTAGTAGTGAATGTAATTTAATTGGATTTACTGCTGCTTACTTTAATTCTCCAACCATCTAGTAAAATGTGCAGGAAATTTAGATGTAGTTGTAGTTTTTCAAATAGACTGCAGGGGATATTATCTAATGACGTTATTGCAGTGTCGTCTGTGGAGATAGCGATCAAGGTAGTGTTTGTAGTTGGAATGTTTTCAATATAAAGGAGATATAGGAAAAGACCGAGGACACTTCCTTGCGGAACACCAGAGTTAATGGGCTGGTAATTCGATAGTGTGTTTTTTTTTAATATGACCTGGAACTGTCTTTCGGTTACGTTGGGTTTTATAAGAAGGTAAATTTGGTGAGGTAGCTTTCTTCTTATTTTGTTTAGAAGCCTGTAGTGCCATACCTTGTCGAAGACTTGCTGGATATTTAAGCATACAGAAACATGAATTTTTCCCTTCGAGATTTTCCTTAATAAAGTTAACTATTCTCTGGTATTGTTGAATGATAGAATGTCCTTTTTCGAACCCAAACTGGTACTGAGGAATTATCTCGTCTACTGGTGTTATTTCCTTGATTCTGTATAGCAGTAGTCGTTCGCATAACTTAGGTAGGAGGGGTAGCAGTCTTATCGGTCGATATGAGCTGGTTACTTGCGAAGGTCTCCCAGGCTTATCGAGCATAACCGCTCGTGCATATTTCCACTGAATGAGGAAGTGAGAATTAGCAAGCATACGAGTAAATATCGTTGTGATAAGTACAATTGCTTTTTTGGGAGATTAATATGTATTAATATTGATATATTCTTGTATATCTGCACCGAATGTTGGGTCATTAGATCGTAACGGGGTGAAGACTTTGGTGAAGTGTTCTCCGAAGATACTTGCTTATTCTTTCTTAGATCGAGCCCAGTTTCTATCGCGTTTCCTTAGAGGTAGTACAAAAGGACTAGGTCTTTTAAACTTCTTCGTCGCTTGCCAGATAGAGTGATATACTGGAAATGAGCTTATGTTTTCCTGAATAACAATGTGAAGTCGGCGAGTTAGATTGCTTGTCTTGCCTCTAGGCTTGTGGATCTTTGTCATTTAGCACGACCACTGCGTTTTTCTGTTATTAGCTGCCTTATGTGTCGTAAGTGTATTATTTTGTTGTAATGTTGTAGAATGCTCAAGAGAGACATTAAAAAGTAATATATCTATGGGAATAATATTTTTCTGCCGTATAGTAAGCTAGTTTTGTTAAAATGGTTTGAATTGTTGTCAAACACACAAAGCGTTACTCAGATTAATTTTTCATCCAAACATTTACTAATTTTAATCAACATTGACAGCCTTTTTGTCCCACTGCTGGTGATCGGTCTCTTCTCTGCCACGTGCTCCTCCTCATCGGTAAGGTAGAAACACGGGGGACTTACAGTTTAGTGTCAAATCCGAACGACAGAAATTCCAGAGAAGGTTTTTGGCATTAAGATCCCACGGTTGCAAGCCGGATTGAAAAATTGTATGTAGGGGGTTGCAGACAAGACTTTTCTAAATATACATAGTACTGCTTAAGTTTCGAACCCAAGCCAGAATCGACGTTTTACTTAAGAAAACGAGCGCTCTATCAACTGAGCTACCACCACATTGCAAATTTTAATACAGAACAAGTATTCAATAAAGGTTTTGTAGCTGCAATTCCATTATTTCTATTTTTGTGTAAACAATTATAAGTCCATTCATATTAAACCAATACGTGTAACGTGGTTTCGCTGAAACGTATCCCCTTAAAAATATTTATTCTACAAATCCAGCAGATATAATCTCTTTGCTTTCAAATCACCTTCTGCCTAAACAGTACTAGTTTGCAAATATAAAGTAGATATAATAGAAAAGGACATCTCCCAACTTCAAAGGAGGATATCCGAACACATCTAATCGTTTCAGTGTTTTCACTAAGAGATGGAGAAGAATCTATTTCTGAGTTTTAATATTATTTGATTTAAAAAAAGTATACGTAGTTATAGCTTTTCTTAGAATAAGTAAGTATAAATATTGTTATTTAGTAAACGCACGTGTAAAATATGATGCAATAACTGGCACCAAACACTTTATAACTTTGTCCGCAAGCTCGACGTATTCTTGCATCCTTTTTGTCCAAAATTGATTTATGCTCTGGGAAAAGAAGACTAGTTGCAACATCTCATCCCATGATATTTCCATAAGTGTTTCTTTCATGTTTGTCGAAACTGCAGCTTGTTCAACGGATACAGTATCCATCTGTGATCGTCATAACTGTTTTGAATTTCTTTTAGGGAAATAGTCAATGAGCTGTAGATTTTGAATTGTACAAACTAACTTGCATATGTGCAAACTCATGCGCATAATTTATCATATTATCATTTTTAACTAAGTCTTTCATGAGTCCCTGAACGCACTCGAATGAAGAAAACTTTTCTTTCCAATTGTAGTCGATCAGAAATCAATTTTTTTTCAAATCCGTTAATTGTGTTCGTAGCTGTTATTATGTCAATATTGAGGCGTTGCAAACTGCTATTCAGAATGTTTAAGTGCTCGAAAATATCAGCAAGGGAAGCCATCTTAAGAAGCCAATGGGAATTGGAAAATATGTTCGTATATTCCGGTTTCTCATTTGTAGGTACATTAAAAGTTCGACTTTTAACTGGAAAACTCTTTTCAAGATATTATCCCTCGAAAACCATCTTATTTCCGTGTGATAAAGAAGATTTGCGCATAAAAAACTCATATCTTCCCAAATTTTTCCAAAAATACGAGTCATAATGCATTTCCCTTGGTGGAATACGTTACGTAATATCATGCCCACTATTGTATCTTACAAATGCTATAAACTGGACAGAGTTAAGAATATTCGTGGATTTGTCTATCTACAATGAGAAATATCTATACTTCTTAATAATTTCACAACTTGTGTCCGAATATCTTCTGCCATTTATTTATTCTTCTTTGGATAGAATTATTAGAGATTATTTTCAGCTTGTCAACCTCTTTTTCACAAACC
Source organism: Limonius californicus (assembly GCA_014611495.1). Lineage (NCBI taxonomy): Eukaryota > Metazoa > Arthropoda > Insecta > Coleoptera > Elateridae > Limonius > Limonius californicus. The sequence goes on along the minus strand of JABXWE010024867.1, from coordinate 8,470 downwards.
ATGATTTGCACCATTTTAACAACTGTTGGTAACATCAGATCTTCAGCGTACTGGTTTTTGCAATGCGAAATGAAACTCGCTAACTTGATATTAGTGCTTTTTTATTAGCATTGGTTGCTGATGTAAAAGGGACTATTTCTTGTGTAGCGAATTTAGCTTTCTTTCAAAGAATTCCACAGCATATTTGGTCTGGATGTTTGATGTTTAAATGTCTAAATAGCTTTGATGGCTTCACACTTTCTTTTGACAACACAATTCTCAAAATACGCACTGGGGTTTCTGGGAAATAATGGTAAAACCAAATTTGAGATATTTATCGCGGTACAATCTATTTTTCTTTGTATTTTTGTCTCTGCAAGACGCATAAGGTTCTAAAGACCGTTTTAACAGTTTATTCATCTTTAACAAAACGAGTATACCATAGCTCATACTTAACATTTTTGTTATCGATTTATTGCTCTCAACACACAGTCAGCAGTACAGCATACAATTTTGAAATGATAACTAGTCTTATCGCGGTTTTCTGCTTATATAAAGCAAAATGGATTTTCCTGATTATTCCAGTACCGTCTAGCACCTTCCAAAATATGGTGGAAATTTCGGAAACACGGAGAACAAATAAAGAAATTGTGTTAGTGGGCCTTTTAGTCGTTGATTCTGCGTGAAGTTGAGTGCTACAAGAGGAGGGGCGCGACAAACATTTTGGCTATTTTAGTCGCGCTTTAAAAAAGTTTGAGACTATTGCTTTAGAATTTAGATAAATGATAAAGTGAACAATCGCTGCAAATTAAATTAACCATTTTAGATGAGTTAAGAACTACAATGCAAAGCTTGAACTGCAATTTTAATTTCATATTTCTAGTGATCATATTGTGTACCATTTCGCAATTTAACTTATTTACACTAAAGCTTAATTTAGCTAAAGAAACAAAGTTTAAATTTTAAATTTAAATAAATTGCAAGCCCCAGTTGTATCTGTTTAGTTGTAGTCAATTCTTGTATGTTAGGTTTTGTCCTTTTAATGGTAAAAGACTGAATTGTATGTCAAAAATTGAGTTTATTTACAAAAATAACTATATTATCTCTAAAATTAAATTTTATATTAATATAGGCTGTTGATTGGTTCGGCACGCCTAGTAAAGTCTTATAATTAGATGAAAGTTGAAATCGGACAGTCACAAAAATAATAATATAACAACGCCAGGAAAAGAAGTTCAATAAAGAATATGTTATATTTGTTTCCTAATACCATGAGATCCTTATTTTTATATTTATGTAGCAACTTGCTTTTGATAAATTGTGCAAAATACAGACCTTTAATGAAACATTGTAATTCCCTGACATTAATCTCGACGTTCTCAACGTCAATGGTGCAGCTTCAGCAATAACAATACTAAATTAATTTATGTAACTGAAATCGAACTGTTACTTCATTGTAATACAAGATCGATCCCTACGGCTGTCGGATAATGCGATTTTAATATAGATTAGATTGGACGTTGGTATTTCGTGATTAATGTAAGCTAATTGATCCCGTGTACTTGTACGTGTTACCTGTTTTGCAATTTGCCTTTATTTCCAGAAGGCTTCGAACAGCTCTTCCACCGTGGTGATGATTCGAGCAAATAGTTAGCATATATTAGAACTTTCCAACGAGCTTGCATCTCGAAAATTTATAATTACTACATAAATCTCTCCAAGCGGTAGGAACCTGACTCGGTATTTTTGTGTGGCAGCTTAATAATTGAAAAATTGTTCGGATTTTTTTGCGTAAAGTCGGCTCTGGCGGATTTTTTATAATTCTTAATTAAATTTAACAAGCTAGCACATTTTCTAGCTGGTTTTCTTATCTACATGTGTCAAAATGTCATGTTTCTATTACATTTAATCTCATTTGCGTGTACGGTTGTTTAGGGCCAATCAGCATATTTATTAAATTAATCAATTAATTTCTTATTGATTATGGCCAGGTGTTTGTTCTTCGCTTACTACATAAGTTATAAAAATTTGTTAACATTGTCGGTTTGTGAAAGAATGACGTTGATGTTACAAATTCAGCAGCGGCTACGGTTAGTTACGTGCCAAACTGTGCGGAACCAAACCTGCACTGAATCAAGAAAGTTTTTGCACTTTTTAAGCTTTTTCTATTATATAGCACGCTTTAGATGCTTTTTATAAACATTCCTTACTTAAATAAGTTGTTCCGATAAAGTTAGTAAAAATAAAAACATGTTCATTACAGAAAGGGGAATGTCTCACTCCACTTGAAATTATTTACGCTACAAATTACTTCTACACGAGCAACAAAAAGGTCAATTTTATAAATCTATAACTTGTATCTTTGTCTTAGGCTTCACGGGGCTAAATTCTTTGTTCCCGAGTGACAAAAGAATAAGCTCCCACAAAAGCTTGTAGCCTTAGAGAAGGGAGGGCATAGTGCACTAGATGTCGGGTAATAACAGGCTTGTATAATGTCAATTAAGCCTCTCCGACGAACGCTTTGTGCGCCACAGCGAAGCTTATTGTTCTACGATTTTATTACTGCCTTGTGGTATAAACACCGCCATTAATATCTTATCCAACAACGGGATTCTAACATCCCTGACCGTCAATTAAGAAATTTTGGAGGGATCATAATTGAAGTCAGGAATGATTTGTTTGAGTAAAATTTCTGTAGAAAACCAAAGGTTCTTTGAAGGAGGTATCTAATGTGGAAGTTTTACAAGTAGATTTCAACTGGAAAATTACAAGAGCTGGCAATTTAGAAAATGGTATAAATATAGTATCCCTTGTATACGGGCATAACAAATGATTTAGTAATGAATCTTATCCGGTAACTATCCTTTCTCAATAGATAATTGCTTGAGAGTTTTAAAACTTATTATTTTTAATATAATTTATTTGAAAATTTTCTGTATCATGTATGATAAAAATGTTTCGGATTTAATGTCCCTTTACCTACCTACTTACTTACTTACTTCCTCTTCTTTATAGGTCATTGACTTGTTCTGCATCGTTTGCAAGCTTCTTGTGATCCGGACGTCCAACTCTCCTTCCACCTTTTTGGTGGTCGTCGCCTTGATCGTGTTCCTTGTGGTCTAGTATTCATACATATCTTTATGAGCCTGTTTTCTGACATTCTTTGTACATGTTCATGCCACTTCCTTCTTCTTTTCCTTCCCCATCTTACTATGTCTTCTACATTATATTGACCTCGTATTATATTGTTGCTTACCCTTTCCCTTTCTTCTACCCTACCCTCTAATTTCGTTTGTTCATAATAATTGTTTGGTTTTGTTAGTGTCTACGCGTGTTTCTATGCTGTAAGCCATTACTGGTCTTACGCAAGCTCTGTATATTTCTGTTTCTGCTTCAATACTTACATCTTTAGTTTTCCAGGCGACATCTCTAAGAGCCCCTGATATTGCTGCCCCTTTATTTCTTTGTATTTTGACTTCTTCCACTACATCTCCGTAGCTGATTATTAATACTCCAAGGTATGGGTATTTCATTACTTGTTCTATTATATTCCTGCCGATTTCTAATTTGGACCTGAATGGTTCTTTGGAAACTGTTAGACACTTTGTTCTGTCGGCGTTTATCATCACATTAAATCTATCTGCGGTTTGTGTAAACCTATTCAATAGCCTTTGTAATCCGTCCTCCGACTGTGCTATTAGCACATCGTCTACATATCCCAATATTTTGATAGGTTTATTTCCTAGTGTATATCCTTCTTTTACGGATTTCACTTCGTCTATTGTTTTGTCCATAATGACACAAAATAACAGGGGCCTCAGACTGCCTTCTTGCCTTATTCCCACGTTTATTTCTATTTAATTTGTCAATGCGTTATCATTCCTTATTTTTGTAGTGTTTCCAGTATTCAGTTCATAGATTAGTCGTGATATTCGGTACCGGATGTTCGAATTGTATATGGTTGTTATTACGTCTTTAAGCTTGACTCTATCAAAAGCCTCGGTCATGTCAATGAAGCAGAAAAATGCTGGTGTTTGATATTCTATTGCTTTACTCGAATTTGTTGTAATGCAAAGATGGCGTCAGTGGTCGACCTATTTTGGCGGAAGCCTTGCTCTTCATCACTCATTTGTATGTGTTTCTCGATTTCTGTTTTTAAAATTCCCGTGAACAGTTTCATAATGCTTGCTAGTAATGTAATGCTTCTATAGTTTGACGGATCTTTCTTATTTCCTTTTTGTATGCTTCTTTTCCACTCTATTGGTACCTGAACATCTTACAATATTTTATTGAAGAGTTTCGTAATTTCTTCTGTCATAGTTTCTCCTGCGTACTTGACTAACTCGCTAGGTATTGCGGTTTCCCCTGGGGATTTTGTGTTTTTTAAATTTTCGCAGTGCTTTCGACGCTTCTGTTTCTTCTATTTTTAATGTTTTCATGTGTTTGTTCAACCCTTTACCTAAAAACCATTAATCAGACTTATATAAATTGGTCCTTATACATATTAAATAAAAAATAAAATAATTTTCTTGACAGTCACTATTCATTAGTTATTGTGTAAACCAAAATTTGAGAGAATAAACGGTATAAATGATTTGTTTGCTTGTTTAGTCAAATCATTTTATACTTTTCAGCGTCGAAGTTAATTTTTTGTCGGTGCTGCCTTTCATATCTTCTTCCCTTGTGTCTTATCTTGGGCCAATACTCGTGCTCCGTTCCAACGTTCTCCTCTTCTTTTTAGTGCATCTCTGACTGTCTCTTCCCATGTCTTTCTTGGCCTACTTCTGCATCTTCTTCCTGTAATGCTTGTATCAAACAGCGTCCTGGCTGTCCTTTAAGTAATAATAGCGGACTCAAGTTGCAACCCTACATTAGACCAATCTTTGTTGTAAACGCTGTCGAAGTCAACTTCGGAGGGCACGTAAAGCCGTCAGTCTCGGTTGTCATATGAACATCTTTGACAATCGTCAACCATGTAGTGGAACTTCTCTTCTCTATTCGACAGGTTAGGTTAGCCTCCTGCTCGGGATACGTGCAAAGAGGACTCACAGAATCTACTTGATTGTAGGTAATTAACAGGTTATTGGTCTAAACAAACAAAGAAGAAGAAGATTGCCGAGGTGTAATGTATTGTCCTGACACAGTTGTCATATGTTTATATAAACTTCTTTTTTCCTAAATTAGCCCACTCTCCACACTTTGTTCTTTTAAATTGTTCGAAATCTTGTTTCTTTCCATTTTGTCACACATTTTTATTAAGTCTAAAATGGCAAGATGATTTGTTTTTTACTGAATTGCTGTGTTGATCATTTGTCTAAGGTCAAAGACCAATTCTTGAACCTATGCCTTAAATCCGTACTGCCCTTGGTCTAATTGTTTTTCCACTTTTATTCTTAACTTGGCTCCTAAAATTCTAGAATATGTTTTATAGACACGCTCAAGACTGAAATCCCCCTGTAGTTTTTACAAGCCTGTTTGTCACCTTTTTTGAAGGGTTTTGTTTTCTTCGCGAGCATTGGTTAAGCTCATTTAAGAAATATTCTTGTGCCGTGTCATGTCCATCTACCTCATCAACTCTGGGGTGATCTCATCGCTTCTTGCTGCTATTCCAATTTTTGGTGTCTTTCGTGCACTTTCTAGTTCTCCTTTGGTTATATTTGGTTCTTGTTCTTGCTCTTCTCCTGTTGGTATTTCGGCTGTATCTTGTATACTTATGTCCGTTTCATGCTTTATCAGGCCTGCTAGTAATTCTTGAATAAGCGCTTTCTATCTTTCTATTATGTTCTCGAGTTTAGTTAATAGTTTACCTTATTTATTCTTAAAAAAGCTCAGTGGGGATTCTTTCCCTTCCTTAAGTTCTCTGTGTTTTGTATAATTTTCCATTTTTGGTATAATTTTCCTTTATCTTCGGTCCAAAGTCTTCCCTGTGTATTAATTTTTGCTTCCTGTACACTTATCGCCCCTTTATCCCTTTTTCGTTCGTATTTTTCATAACTTATTGTCGATTGCCGAATTAAATATTTTTTCCAAATATCTCTTTTATTACGTTTTAGAGTTCGGGGGTTTACCATGTTGTTTTCTTTCTACTGTTTCCTTCTTGCTCGTTTCTTCTTCGTTTGTATTTTTTTATTAAGCAACTATTGAATGGATAGAACTTATTACTGTAGTTAATCCTTTCTGTAAAATAGTGTTTTTCCTTCATCATGGATCTTCCCTTTGCTTTCTCATCTTTTAGATTGTTTGTTGAGATGGTGGAAAAGGTTCCTTAGCTACTACTAAGTAATTAAACTCATTTGCGCACTTTACTGTTCTTCGCACGCTCTAAGATCGTCCACTGTCATATGAATGGTTAATCACATGGTCTATTATAGATATTCTTTGTCTTGTATGTTCAAAGAATGTGTATGTACTTATATATTTTTATCTTCAAAAATGTGATATTTTGCTGTTCACATAATTCAGTTGGTCGCCTCCCATTTCTGTTCTTTATTTATTTTCGCAAACTCCCTCCTATGATATTAGTTTCCTTACTTTTGTTGTTGATTCAAGTTAACGATTACAGTCTGTTACAGTACAGGAACCGCTTAAATATTCTCGTATCACGTATCTGCAGAAATACTTATATTTTTATAATATGCGCATAATTTAAAATTTAAGCGCATATACTATTGGTATTATTTTATAGAGAATACCCTAACTCATATATTTTCATATTTATTATTAAACGTAGCAAATTATTGCTAGTAAATATATAGTGTGTAATTAATAATTTCTATGTATTAGAGTCGACCTTACGAGATGCGTATAAAAACTACTGAATTTTAAATTTAAATATGGTTGCAGTACTTCTACATTTAATTTGTGCAGTTCCTGGGTAAACAAACAGCGGATGCGATCAGATCTCACTGGCGCCGACAGGCAGGTGACATGCAACAAATAATTAAACACAGACTTACTGATCGATCAATAAATATTGGGCAGTTGTACTCGCCGGGGGTCCTTCAGCTTGGAGGCTCTTCTGCAGGCTAGTTGCTGTGGCCGCAGCCATTAGTAATCAGAGAGTAATTACTACAATTATGCATATCTTCTGGCGCACCAATCATCCAGAGGAAACCAGACAATTGGACTATGTCCAGACAGACACTCTGTTATTCACAGAAGTCGCGGGGGGACAACCACCTCGCCAACCACATGCGATGGTGAGAGTTAAAACTTAGTTGGACAATACCCCGCGTAAAAGTCAGCCGATGCCATGCTGATATTAATATAACATTAATAATAATAATAATACTTCGACTTAGGCGGCTTTACGAGACAACCTCTGCCAGCTGACTAACTCCCGAAAGATTGCTAGGTAAATAAAGATTAAACCCGCCGCACCCGTTATCTACTCTTATATTCACTACGCTACTGTCTCCAACAACTACTTACGTAGACACCCCAATCTTGAATAATGACTATATAATAAGACTCAGCGCATGTAAACCACAAGGAGATAATACGCACCATTCGGGTAAAACATATAACGCTTCGTGGGATATAAACTATAACGTCGCGAGCGACGCCACTGATTATATTAACTGATATTGCCAATGCAGCCCATCTTTATATATGAACACATAAGTGGCAACGCTAAATTCGCGCCTTGCCTCAGCTTGGAGGATAATCGCATCGCAATCAGTTAGTAGGTTAGCAAACGCTATTAATTAGTTATTACGCCAGAAATACGCAAGCTAGCTACCAACAACATTGCCTTCTGTAGACTGCCGTTGCTGACCTTTCCTAAGACTTTGCTACCCCTTGTTTTTCTTTCACATTCCAAGAAACACTCGCTTCTCCAGCCTTTCGTTTAAAGTTTTATAATTCTTCCCAGCTGTTATAGAGCCGATAGAAGTTATGTATATTTTAGTAAATATCTATTTGTCGAGGGTACATTTAAGTAATATTCACAGTAGACAAAAACCGCAGCCTAACAATTTTAATTTAATAAAGAAAGTGTTAAGCCCTACCGACCAATTGTTATACTTTCAGTGAGTAATTTTCATACAAAACTAAATACATTTTATTAGAGTAATTGGTATTATTTATCGCACATATGTAAGTTGTCCCGTTTCCGAAATTCCGAGGGTAAGCTTTGCATTTGGAACACACTGAATTGGTAATGATATGGGAAAATCGAACTGAACTGTGTTGCTCATTTTTTTCCTGCCCAGACGCCTACTTTCATTTTCTTTCATTCTTCAAATACTTTCATTCGCTTTGTAATCATTCCTTATATATTCCATGTTGTAATACTCATTCTACGTTTCATTTCAGTTTCAGTTTTTTAGTGCATACCTGGTTTAGAGAAATAAAATTGAAATTCTTACCATATAATGAATGTTCTATATATATATATATATATATATATATATATATATATATATAATGAGTTTCTGTTCCAATGTCGCGATTCATAACCTAGAAGACTAATGAATTTTTTTACGTTTTT
>JABXWE010024866.1:0-22791 GCA_014611495.1 Limonius californicus | reverse complement strand
TCGCAGATTAGAAGCCTGTATTGATGTTGGGGGTAGTCATTTTCAACAACTTTTATAACTTATTGTTGTTGTTGCTATTGTTGTTTACATGGCATTATTGTCCTATTGTTAATTGCATAATATTCAACGCCCTGTATCTCGGAAACGAGGAATTTTTGGAAACATGTATATATGAACTTTTATTCTTATTTTTATGCAAGGAATCTCACCCTGAATTTTTTCGCAATATTAATGATACACCCTGTATGTTGTTAAAGATAGTGATTTATAGCGGTAAATAAATCAGTACCTACCTACATTAGGTCAAATGGTTTATGAATTATATTGGTTTAAAAAAAGGGCAACGCCAGGCGAAACAGTTCATAACTATTTCGCAAAAGAAAGCAAGAATCGCTTTCTCTCAGCAAGTTGGAACTTAGCACCATCACTGGCCTTTTTACAAGTCACATCACTAAAATACTATCTGTTCAAGATTGGTAAAACTGAAGACAAAATGTGCCATTTATGTAACAAGGCAGAGCATATCCTATGCTTATGAAACGCTGCCTGTAGCCGCCGACAAAAGATTTTTTGGAACAACGTAATGACACCTATCGAAATAAGGGACTCAAAATCCAAAGCCTACAACTTCTCTAAACTAAGCTAGGCCTCATAAGTTACAAAACAACTATTAAGGGTCGTAGTGACTGAAGGCATATTAAAGGCCAGAACCCTCATACGTAGCAATAATAATAATCACAAATCTTAAAATGCCAAAAATGATAATTAATTGTAATGCTCTGAATTACCCGTTGATTTTTGATTGGGCGAGATCTAGGACATAGTTTTCCAAGCATTTGTTGTATAGTGATTTTATTAATCATCAAACCCACCCGTTAAACAAAAAAGAAGAGAAGTGCTTTCATTAATGGTGATTTTATTTTAAAAATCCTTACATTCGAAGACAACATTTTAGCCGATTGTACAATTCCAAAACACTTTCAAATATTACACTTTAACCTTACAATCTATAGAGTTCCGTTACCGTACCATCTCCTATTTAAAAGATTTACACCGATTACGCTTTTACATTTCTCTCGGACTTAACCCTAATAATAATTGTGTAAGACATAACCTTACAAATAATTGTAGAAAGCGAAACTAAAATTGCAACCTTTACAAATCTATGCGGGGGCGATACTGCAGCACTAGGGGCGGGTTCTGAAACCGCCACCTGGTAACATACACAAATTTCAGCGTGTGATCTTTTCCGAGCAACTCGTCACTGCACAATATATCTATGTCTCGGTACTTCTCCATTCCGTTTAGCACCTTCTTGGCTACAAACTTCTTCAGATGGAGTATCGTGGCCTGGGTGGAGCATCGAATGAATCTTCTTTTAAGTGTTTTCAAATTTGAATTGACACATTCCAAACAGATATTGACTTGCTCGTCTTGCCGATGGTAGTCAGAATCGGCGTGGACGTCTGCTGTGGACTTTTCTTCGTCTGCTTCTCCCAGGTTAGGCAGGACGTCTTTGGGGCAAGGCAAACCCCGCAGCCTGTAGAATTCTCTTTCCCGGTTGATTTCATTTGTTTGTAGATCTGGCACTAATTTGTAGACGATGTCTTGCATTGTGCGGTCAAAACTGATGTACTGCAGGGGATGGGATTGGTGAATGACGATGTTACATGTGGGGCACGTGTTGTTTTCTTCCAAGTGTTTCACCAAACAGCTTTTGCAGAAGGTGTGCAAACACTCTGTGACTGTCGTCGCATCGATTAAGTACCCTCGGCATATTTTACACGTGATGTGACTATTTAATGTCTTTAACTTTATTCTTCTGTCCATTGTGAAGACGTACTTAAGGTGAACAGTCGGGATTTTAGCCTAAAATTAAAACCTACAGTTATTTTTGGAGTTGCTACTTTATGAATGATTGGAAAAGAATTTTGCATACATTTACCTGCAATTTTTATTTGTTGAGTTACCACAGACAAATTTGGGTTAGTGTTTAAACGAATTATAACGACAATGAAGAGTCTTAAGCGTACACATGTATTTTTTTAGGGTTCAGACGTAAACAATATAGAAAAATTTGAGGTTATATCCCAGATTGACACCCACAATAGTGTCTCACATACCGTCAACGGCTGCGGTAGTTTAGTTTTTGCCACTACCATCTACGTAAGGCAACGACATTTTAGGTAACAGTTGACATTGGAAAACAGAACATGTGTTTTTAATTAAACCAAGCAATTAATAGCTTAATATCCACAACATATTAAAAATCCAAGATGAAACTGTCTTTACGACCAAACTATATCAAATTTACAAAACCGAAACTTCCGCCTTTTATCAACCTCAACTACTTGAAAAACCCGACAGTTGCAGAACAACTTCAAGCTTTACTGACAACTATGGAGCTGTCGCATGAACTGTGGGCAACAAATCAGTAATTCAACAACTACGAGGCAACGAACTACAGCAACAACAGCCTAGATGCAATTTATACGCAAAAAATTGTTGATACTAAGAACTATTGGTCTTAGTTCAGATCATTTATCCAAAATGCCAACGATCAGGCTCGGAACCAAAAAAGGGCAAGAAAATGGTTTAATAAAAACAGTAAAAGAAGCCAACATTTATTAAAGCGTAAACAAAGAGCACTGCAAGTTACCCTAAGTAACCCTCACCATTAAGATAAGTTGGATGATTTCAAAATAACTAAAGAGAAAGTCCGTTGCGAACTCCGAGAAACTAAAAATCGCTGGTGGGCGACGAAATCCCATGAAATGCGAAACTATGCCGACCTAGCACAATTATAAGAACTTTTTCGAAGCTGTGAAAGAAACGTATGAACCTTGTAGCAAAAGCTTACGCCCTATTTTAGACGCTAACGGAAACCTCCCCAAAGTCGAAGAACAAATAAAATGCACGGTGGAAAGAATACCATTTTACAATTTTAAACCTAAATAATGCAGTTAACTATGATATTATTAACACAATTGCGCAATATGAGCTTCTAAACGAACTTGATAACCCCCCAAGCACTGATGTTGTAAAATCTGTAATGTAGAGGACCGCATTTGCGATTATGTTTATATTTTCACAGACAGTTGAACTTTTGGACATTATACTCATAATTTTAATTTTTAATCTATACTCGCATAAATATTTCATGTTAAATGTAATTGCTAATACATTTTACTGGTGTTTGAAAATCACGCCTGTTTGATCTTGGGAACAGTCGTTCCTTCACACGTGTTTATTTTTTAAGGCGTCCGTCCTTCACGAGTAGACCTAATTTATGAGGGCAACGATCATAAAGTAAAAATCAACTTTCATATACAATGAATGTAATTATAAGACTACCCATTCGGTGATTCAATTTTATATTTCCATATTTAGCACATTTCTTTTCAGGGTTTTCTTTCAGTTATTTATTTTACGTCTTTAGGTTAACAATATGACTTCGAATTAGTTGATCGCAAGTACGCAAGATATACAATGACAGCTGTCTTTAGCGCGGTCTATTACTGTGCTAACTGTTTGGTTTAGTTTAGTTCATAATCTTTCTAGATTATTACTTTTTTTGTTGAATACCCTCAAGGGTGACATTCCACACATAGACGTATTAACTAAACACTAAATTATGGGAGTTATTTATTTAGTTTGGTTTTTCAGATTTTTAGCAGAAAATTAACTTATTTTTACGAAAATTATTAGTTCCAAAATTAATGGGGCCATAAAATGCGTGTTGTTTCTAAAATCATTCTGATTTAAACGTCAAGAAGCACCGTTCCTTTCCAGGTATCCTAACCCTTCAATTGCCAGCGCTTTAAGGTATCTCAGCAGCTTACGGCATCCCTTGACGATTGCGCTTTGAGGTATCTCAGCTGCAGCATCAAGTTTCCTTAATGGCGATTGCGGTGTAAGATATCTCAGTTGCAGCGTCAAGTTTCCTTAACCCTAAACCTGCCAGCGCTTTGAGGTATCTCAGTAAGTTACGGCTTCCCATGGCGATTGCGCTTTGAGGTATCTCAGCTGCAGCGTCAAGTTTCCTTAACTCTTCACCTGCCAGCGCTTTAAGGTATCTCAGCTGCAGCGTCAAGCTCCCTTCACCCTTCACGTACCAGCGGTTTGAGGTATCTCAGCTACAGCGTCAAGTTCCCTCAACCCTTCACCTGCCGGAGTTTTGAGGTATCTCAGCAACTTACGGCTTCCCTTGACGATTGCGCTTCGAGGTATCTCAGCTGCAGCTTCAAGTTTCCTTAATCATTCACATTGCACCTTCAGAAAACCACGCTGCACACAGGCCTATAACTTCATCTTAATTATTTTGTTTTACTAAGAGAATAGTTTAAATTTCCAAAGAAAATCGTTCTACTTGAGATCACATTGCGCTACCCCCGGAAGGTTTCCTTCAGTTTCGTATCCTGAACAGGTGAATACCGGGGGTAGTTAAAGTGCACTGTCTGCGGTTAATATTTACGATAATAAAAGTATTAAACCTCTCCGGTGTTTTATTTCACGCATTTAGCTCAACTAATCTAGATTCGAACCTAAGACGATCACGACGAGTCACTACGAACAAAAGGTAAACACAACATAAGGGTCCGTGACGTTACAGTAATTGCTCAGATGAAAAACCACAAAACTCCAGCCTGTGATTGAATCCCAGCTAAGGTATTTAAAGCGCTGGCAAGCGAGATAATTGACCTTCTAAAGAAAATATTCGACCGTATTTGGGAAGAAGGTAGTGTGCCGCAAGACGGAACTAATTGTAGCTATTAGAGGTACATCTCTGCTTACTATCGGTGGAAAAATACTGTTAAAAGCTATGACCAACAGACTACTACCAATGATGGAAACATTAACGCCTTAATTCCAGAACGACTTCAGACCTAATCGGAGTACTGTTGACTTGATCTTTTCCGTACGTCAGCTCCAAGAGAAAATTAGGGAACAGCAAACGAAAATGTTTATTGTCTTCATCCATCTAACAAAGGCATTCGATTCCATTAACAGAAAAGCTTCATGGGTAATTCTGGAGCGCTTTGATATACCACCTACATTCCTTAGGGTCTGTAGTCTACATGAGAGAAGCAAAGTAAAATTAAGTATAACGAGAAGCTAACCGTTAGATAAGGGTGTCTTCTAGCCCCCTTGCTGTACAATATAATTTACGCTGCTTTTACAATTACAGTATTCCAAAAGTTAACAGAAAGAGGCTTAGCAATTAAATACAAATATGAGAACGACCTATTTAATCGTCGTCGCCTAAAAGCTAACTCAAGAACTCGTACTCGATACGTATCAGACCTGCAACACACTGATTGTTTTGCACTGTCAGTCCAATCCTGTGAGCAACTGTAATATGTGATTGACATTTACACGCACTAAGATTAAAACCCTACAGCAACAAAACTATATTTATGCCACGCCACACTATCCTCAGCAATTCCATATTGAAACAAGCGGACAACAGTTAGAAGTCATAAATCATTTTAACTACCTCGGAAGTATCGTGAACGACACGGCCAACATCGATAACGAAATTCGAAACTGTATTGGTGCAGCTTCCAGGGCAATCTGGAAACTAGATAGAAGAATATTTCACAACCACTACATTACCCTACACAAGAAGGCCATTGTACATCGAGCGTCAGTATTGCCAACTCTGTTTTACGGCCGTGAAATCTGGGTTACTTGTTCGCACTATGTCAGAACTCTAGAGCGGACTCGTATTAGACATCTCCGACAAATGATGAGAATCCGTTGATACCATCGCGTCTCTAATGCTGAAGTACTTAGAATATCAAAATGTAATAGCATTTAAGTACTTACAGAGAGATCAGGATTACGTTGGAAGGGCCATTTCATCAGAATGGAGGATAACGCCTCCCTAAATCTATATTGTGCAGTAAACTGCTAGAAGGGAGAAGAAAACAGGGCGGTCAAACCATAAAAATGTATTAAATGTGAGTCTCAAAAACATCCATCGAAACAGTAGACTAATGGGAAGAAAATTGCCTAAAGCTATAGCGCAACGTTTCCCCAGTCAGTGGGCGCGCCCCCCTGGGAAGAGAGAGGAGCGTACAAGTTTCCAAAGAGGAGGGGGAGGGGCAGCAAAAAATAGTAGAACGGAAATTGGTATATTGAAACTAATACAAAACATCTTAACTTTAGGCTTAATATTTAGTACATTATTTTTCTTATAAAAGATTACATATATAATGTACTTACGAGTACAATCTAAAACTACATAAAAGTTATTAACAGTTTATTTAAACAAATTTGTGATTTAAATGCGTTTGTTGAACTGCATAAGCGGTTCTACATGAGTAACCGCTACCCTTAGTTCACGTTCGATTTTGAGCCGGTTTCTGTATTTCGATTTTATACAAGCTACTGCAGAGAAGCCAACGTCACGAAGATAAGGTGTAGGAAATGGCAATATAATCTGCATAGCTCCCTTAAGTAACGCTGGAAATTCCCCTTGCGAGTTAATCCAAAACTCGACAATGGTTGTCGAAGAAAATTGCCTCTTTTTTTCTGCACTTAATGTTAAATCAATGTATTATTCCTCTTCTTCCAACGATAAATATGTAGGTGTTAAAATAAAATTACAATTCAACATTGTCTCCCTCACAGTAACTGCCTTGGAAAGCCACACAGCGCTGGAGACCGTTCTTTCACTCTCATCGCAGTGCTGGAACTCGGATACTGGAATAGCCTAAAGCTGGCCGGTTACAGTCGTTTGAATGCTTTCCAGTGTCCCAAAATGACGTCCCTTGAGGTGATTTTTCAGTCTCGGGAAGAGGAAAAAGTCACAAGGACTCAAGTTGGGCGAATAAAGAGGCTGACGAGCCACAGGAATGATTTTACTAGCCAAAAAATCGTTTACTGAAATTGCTGTATGACCAGACGCATTGTCGTGATGCAACACCCAGTTGTTCTTGATGTTTGCTCTCCCATGACCCTTTTTCGAAGACTTTCAAGAACCTCTGTAAAAGTGTTGATTAACCATTTGACCTTGAGGCACAAACTCTTTGTGAACGATTCCCTGGCTATCAAAAAAGCAAATCGGCATGCATTTAGTCTTCGACATGTTCATTCTTGCTTTTTTTGGCCTTGGAGAGATTGAAGTGTGCCACTCCATGCTCTGGCGCTTAGTTTGCGGGTCATACTCAAACACCCAAGACTAGTCACCAATAATGAGACACTTTCCACACAATGAGGATCATTTTCAATCGATTCCAAAAAAAAATAAGTCACCTTTCCCTCCTGATGTCCTTTTGGGTCTGCGAAAGGTTTTTCGGAACCATTTTTGGGTAGATTTTTTTCCTCTCCAATTCATTGGTCAAATTCTGATGAACGGTGGTGTGGGTCAAATTCAACTCTTCCCCGATCATTCTGACTGACAATCGACGATCTGAACGCACAAGATCTCGGACTCTGTCGACATTTTCATCGGTTCTTGAAAATGAAGGCCTTCCGCCGCTAGATTCATCTTCAATCGATTCTCTTTCTTCTGAAAATGCCTTAAACCACTGAAAAACCTGGGCCCTTAACAAAACACCGTTTTCGTAGGCCTGCCGAAGTTTCCGTTGCACTGTGCCCAAGTCTGAAGCAAAACCTGATAGCACCAGTTTCAGAACGCACTATAAAAAAACTGTTTAACGAAAATAATCGCTATGGACAACCAAATGACTCTAGCGAGTTCACTTCCACTCCCGCGTTCCCAGTGTTGCCAGCTCGAACGCTACGCTACCAGTCTCATTACTTAATTCACAAACCTCATACATTTGTATGGCTTGGTTTGTTATCGTTAATAAATGTTTTTAAATTAATAAACATTTCTGTGTCTTCACCGTTTATCTTGTTTGACCAAAGTTTCAATTTTCGCGAAAAGCCATTAATTTTATCTGATAGTTGTAATATGTGAGTATTATTTCCTTGCAGCTGGGTATTTAAAATATTTAATTTTTTAAAAGTGTTAGTCAAATAAGTCAATTTTATTATGAGCAGTTCAGCAACAAAATTCTCGGCATCTATGCGAATTTCTTCTTTCAAAAACGCGTATATTTTCTACCTAAGCTCAAAAACCCGTCATATAACTTTTTCACGTCAGTGCCCATACCATCGCACATTGAATTAAAAAGTCTTGTCTTTGAAGGCCTTATTTTTAAATAATTTACAACAGAAATTACAATGGAAAAAAATCCAAATGTAGTCCTGGGCTGGTTTCCTTCGAAACAAGTGATTCTCTGTGTGTCATGCAATGGTGCCACGTGCCATTTGGATTCTTTTTGCGTATAAATGTTTGTAGACATCACATTTTCCTACCATCGCCGGTGCCCTGTATTACAAACACTAAAACAGTTTTCCCACTCCAGGGCAGAGTTTACTATATATAATTATCACTTGAAACAGTGGCGGAATGAAGAAGGTGAAGTGCCTCCACACCTAAAATTTTCATTCAATTGCGAATATTTATTTAAATTACGTAACAAATTATTTATCGGCATTACACCTATTAGGAGTCGTTTATTTATTGCATTCATCTCGTAGATACAATAAGCTTAATGAAACCAAACAAAAATTTAAATTTTAAATGCAGTCCGTCGAGCGTCTACTATAAAAAACCTTACCTACAACACTCCAGAAATTGTAGTGAAGAGTCGGCCTCAAACGTATTTTAACTCTGCACTTATACCTCCGTTGCCATGGTAACGCCTACGTCACTATCTAAAATTGGTTCGCGGTGAAACGAGCAAGTGAAGAGTTGACTCGCAAGCAATCGCAGAACTTCATATTGCGGTCTTTTATTTTATTCGTTCGTTTATGCATTGTAACGATATTTTCGCCTAGGTTGTCCGCAACCCACTTCACTCTAATTTACCCTCACTTCTTGGTAACATTTTGACTTAGTACGCATGATTAATTTAGTAAAACAGGATTTCCGGTGATTTATTCTCGGCATCTGACAGAAAACGAACGTGTCGTTGAGTTGGTTTCCCGTTAAAGCGTGTAGCTTAGAGTTATCTCGATTTTCTGGGAAAATCATAATTTGTAACGTGATCATTAGTTGATGGTGTGATTACGTTAACGACAGTTATTGTCACTATAATCAACGTTTCGTTCCGTTCTTGATTTTTGTCGTGTCAATCGTAGTTCCGGTTGGTGAGATTCTTTTGTCTTTTAATTATAGCTGGCTTAACTTTTCCTTGTATTCGTAATTGGACAACTTGGGGACGGTGAAATTCGTCAGAAGAATTGGTGCCTTCTATGGGAAAAATCTGCTGTCTGCGAGAAACTAGAATTCGAAGTCATTCCGGCCGTCAGATCGAGAACACGTGCGGACTTGGAGCTGCTTCAAGAATTTCCAGACCAGATGAAAGCAAGGGAAGTGCAAATTTATGTTTAATTCTGATAATTTCGGACTCATTGTAAATAATCTTGTGTTTGTATGAACTTATTTATATTTTGGGATAGATAAGAACTATGTTGTAATTGTACAGTGTGTTTCGAATTACTTTATTAGCGTAATTCATTGATATACTAGTTTGTACAAGTATTAGCGTACATACACGGGAATTTCACTGTTTATACAGCGTGAGTCAACAGGAGCGGTAATATTGCGTTTTGTTCGGGTTTCACAGCGAATTTTTGAATTATCTTATTTATACTGTACTCCTCGAAAGGCCTTTCGCGAATAGAGTGTAGGACGCGGTTTGAGGGCGCTTGTTTGGGTAGTGAAACGCAGTATTTTTACTGTAGCTCAAATTCAGGTATTTTTGGGCTGTATTAAGTGATTGCAGTGTTAGTTGTGTACCGATACAGGTTACACTTATAATTATATTTATTATTGTTGCAAACTTGGGTTTATATTTACATACTACATATTTATTTATTTTGCTCACATTAAATATTGTTGCTGCAATTGTGTTTGTTATTTATTGTTACCTATCATTGTTTGTGTAGTAACGAATTAAGTAAGTAATACACCGTGGGTACGGCTAACCAATCGACATCTACGTTAATGGTAGTGTATTTTATTATTAGCCGTTGGCGCCCTCTTTTCCGGGAAATTAACATAAAGTTAATTAATATATTTATTCGAGATAAGCAGCGAAACGCCCATCTTCGATTGAGGTTCCGGGAGGCTATCATTAACAATTATTTACTTACTTAGTTAGAGATTATCAGCAGGCGTCACAGCATTATAGTTAATTGGTAACTATTACTATTGTTGATTGTGTTGTACGTTTGTACTCGTATCGTGTGTGGTACTGTTTTGGAAAGTTTACTTTTTTACGTAGATAATTACCAGGAGAACTATGAATTCTATTTATGACATAGTGTGCAGCTTGTTAGAGACGCCATTCAGGCATTGGAAGGAAGAAGATAAAAAGACGTTTTAAATCAAGGGCGGCCTACAGTTGGTTTGACAATTTCCGCGAAAAAAGACTTAGAAGGTAATGGAAAATCATACAATATTAAGTTTCAAATTTCTTGGTGCACCGAATGCAAATGGTTATGTAGCAGCCCAATACTACAAAAACTATTTTGTTGGCCTTGCTTGATCTTTTGTACAAAACAGTCTGTCTGGAACAGGGAGTGATTTTCAGATCTGTTAAATATTATAAGGGCGTTACATAAACATGCCGACTGTATAGATCATTTAATATTTGCATCGAAGTTAAAGAAGTTTGAGAAAAATCAGAACACCATAGGCGATACTTTAAATGAAAATGCGAAGCACAGTTTAGTGAAAATGTTCGATTATTCTATTCTATTCTATTCTTTTAATACTAGTGAGGCGGTCGCTGCTTGTAATGCCGTTAATCAAGATTTAGATGCTTTGTATCAAGTCTCCTTAAAGCATTGTCTACGTCTAAACCCGGATAAGTCATTGGTTATGCTATTTGGAAGAAAATATGACAGAGTAAAACATATTAATAATATTAGGATACAAATTGATGGTAATGTTTTACCTTTGCAGAACAATGTTAAAAATTTGGGCCTAGAGGTGGATCATACAATACGTTTCAAAAATTTTATTAGTAAAAGTCTGCAGGGGGCATATTGTAATCTTCGCACAATTTTTCACAATAGAGGTATTTTGAATGTAAAAATTAAAACCATTTTATGTGAATCTTTAGTTTTGTCCAGGTTAAGCTACTGTGACGTGGTGTATGGTCCATGTCTAGACTCTGTAGATAAAAATCGTATCCAGAAATTACAAAATTCTTGTCTGCGGTTGATCTTTGGGACACGAAAGTTTGACAGAATATCTTACAAACTGAAAGAAGTCGGCTCGCTTAACATGGAGAACAGACGATACCTACATTCAGCCTGTCTCTATTACAAAGTTTTGATGAATAAATGTCCTCCATATTTATTTAAAAAATTGACATTTCGTGCAGATGTACATAATTTAAATTTACGGCATAGAGGGCTACTAACTCTAACTTCTCATAGAACTCAATATTTTCAGAGATCGTTTACATTTTCTATTGCGAAGTGCTTTAATAAGTATTTTGATATTTTCAAATCTTCAATTCAATCAACGTTTAGGAGTAGTTGGTTGGTGACATTTTGATAATTATGATACTTGTAAAGTTGTGGCTGCTAGTTCAAAGGGTTTGTAGGAGCCCGTTTAACCATTTAATTTGATTGTTTCTGTTTTGTTTTGTTTTCGAGCGCAGGTTAAGTGTAAGAGCAGCTGGGGGTTTGCCACCATGCTGAACTTCGCCTGGCGTATAATGAATTATATATATTTCTTTGTTTATTTCTATTAGTATAGACATTTAAAAAAAATTGACTTTTTCTCCAAACAGTTATCGACACAGTTTTGTATTTAAGCAAGCAAGAATTAGCGTTTCGCGGACACGACGAAAGCAGTGACTCAGCAAATCGCGAAAATTTCAAAGAACTTTTAGCGTTATTAATATTAAGAAGTCCGATAGAGATTAAAACTCATTATGAAAAGATTAAAAATGTTACATTTTTTCTATTTGTTATTATTAGGGTTATTATAATAGCACTTCACCTATTTTTCACCCGCGAGCCGCCACTGATTTGAAATAGATCTGAATTTCTTTGCAGAAAAGTATGTGCTCGCTTATCGCAGTAACGAATGCTTGTTATCAAATGTCCACCTTTGATAATATGCGTTGCCTCGTCTAGCTTAATAGTAAATAATTTATATGTAAGTTGCGAAGCTGTTCCTGCAGATCCTCTGACATATCGTCGCCTCGTTTTTGAGTGATTGTGTAGGATCCAATGCTACTGTTTAAATAATTGATGTGATAGCTTGTTGCGAGCACGATATTTTTCGAGACCCAGGGCATTGTCTAGGCGCCCCTTAGAAGTTTCATAAGGCATTGAAAGTGAAACACATTACCACAATAAACTATTTATTTTGCACAATACTGACGCGGAGGATGTACTACAGAGACTCCTGCTCCCTAGGGGGTTGGCGCATGCGAGCTTAAGTTAAGTAAGTCGGCGCCAAAATATAAAATACAAAAATATTTAAACTGTACCTAACACGCCTACTAATCGTATTATTTGATACTGATATTTTCTGAATCTCTTTAGCATAACTATCTCCAAGCATTGTTGTGACAGGAAGAATAAGATTTTCCGCAAGTCTGAGGTTTCTTATACTTGGCTATGTGATGTGCAACTATATAAGATGCAAACAGGGCTTCTTGAGGCACCAACAAAACTGTATTAAAGGCTAATTCTGATTACTAAACGCTTTCAATTTTTTCACAAAGAAATCGCGAAATTTATTTTCATGATCTTTATGCTTTGTTTGCAAATGCCTCTTTAGTTTATTTAGTTTCATACCGTCAGCAGCTAAAATATTTTAACACATTACACACTATGGTCGCTCTTCACCATTAAAGACTGTATTTATAAAACCAAAATTCAAATACTCGTCGCAATATTTCCTAGTTTTTGCTTTGGGAGCAGAAGTACTTGCACGCTCAAAATTATGTTTAGATCCGATTCAATATTTGTCCGTACAACTTTAAATCACTAAGGTGCAACAGAACACAAACGAAATATTACGCGTCTATTCGCTGCTACGTTTACCATTAAACTAACCTAACTGAACATGCATCATGGTTTTTTTACGTTCTGCGTCCACTGTCACAATTCCTGGATCGTTCTACAGCGCTCGGGAAAGTTCCAGATTCCAACATGATAGAAAGGGGGGGGGGGTGTATCACAACATATTTAAAAAGGGGGCCGCGAAACCTAAAGTTTAGGAAACGCTGCTGTAGCGACTGGAGATGGATAATTCAAAAATATGAAGGGGATACTCTACCACGTAGATAATATCGTTGAGTGTCTGGAGTGTGGGCGCCACATTATCTCCTAAACCCTCCTACTCTACAGACCTTAATGTTAATCATTATGAGTTTATTGCATGCATTTTATTTTATACATATTTATAGTAGTAGATACCTATGCACTTGTATTATACGTTGTATATTTGCTTAAAATTATAATAAAAATCATGAGATTCCAGTACCATGTAAACACATGGAAAACAGCAAAATTTTGATCCCGAATGCGGATGTAGACTACAGAACAACAGTTGAGAACAAACCATTAATGGCTAAAGAAGTTAAGATTCAAGAGGAGGAAATTGTAAATTATTGTTCAAAATTTTCGGCAAAGTCAGACTGACCATAAGCCAATTTTATGATGTATGCGCAAAAACTTTTTTTTATTATTGTTTCACGTATCACAGCAAGTAGATAGTTGAATGTCATACATTTCCAATTATGTTTCCTCCAACCTGACTTTTTATTAAACTCTTTAGCATGTAAGTACCTGCAATACAAATTTATAAATAGATTAATTTGTTTAGGTTATATTTTGTGAACACCTAAAAAAGAAGGTGCAGTGTTCTTCCTATGCAAATGCTTTATCTTTTACGAGCTGTAGCTACCTTCTCTCCTATGCCTGCAATAAGCGTTTTTAAAGTACCACAGACATGGCGGACCTACAACTTAACGTGGGCTCCGAACCACGAGAATGCCCTCTTAAAATATTATATAAACATTGTCTTAAGTCAAGTAATTTATTAGAACTTAATAATATGCACTTACAAAAAAATATGATTAAGGCAAATGAGCTGCAAAATTATACTATTATTAATTAATTACAGATTAGTAATGTGTACTGTATAAAATATTAACTACTCGAGCTTGGCTTGCAACATTTCCTCTGAATGTGTCTTCTTAAAGTACTGGTATAACGAAATACCGTTTCGCAGTATTCACATTGAAAGGATGTCAGTTCAGTGTGCATTTTGAAGTGTTGCTGCAGGTAACTTTTGAGTTTAAATGTTTTTTTGCAAACCTCACATTCAAAGGGTTTGTCGTCAGTGTGTGTTTGTACGTGCCTTTGTAGGCAGTCCTTGCGCGCAAACTTCTTCTTGCATATATCACATTCGAGTTGCTTCTCATCGCTGTCATTGCAATCGAGGGGCTCCTCCTTGATGTGTATTTTACGATGTTGAACCAAGCGACTCTTACTCGCAAATTTATTATCACAGAACTCACATTCAAAAGGTTTTTCACCAGTATGTGTCAGCATGTGCTCGTTCAAATCATGTTTTCGCGAAAACCTGCGCTTGCAGGTTGAACACTGAAACGGTTTTACCGCGAGGTGTCCGACGGCGTGACGTTCTAGACCCTTTTTTGTGACGTACGATGCGCTGCAGATGTCACAGTGATAAGGCCTTTGTCGGTTATGCCGTTTCATGTGACG
Source organism: Limonius californicus (assembly GCA_014611495.1). NCBI lineage: Eukaryota > Metazoa > Arthropoda > Insecta > Coleoptera > Elateridae > Limonius > Limonius californicus. The sequence goes on along the minus strand of JABXWE010024866.1, from coordinate 8,007 downwards.
CTCGAAATACAATTTAATGGAAAACTTCTTGCTGCAAATCTCACATGCTAACAGTTTATGCACGATATGCGTCTTCATGTGTTCATTTAGTCTACCTCTCTTAGGAAATTGTTTTTTGCAAATATCACATACGTGTGATTTTACAGTCAGACTTTCCCCACTGTGTGTTTTCCTTTCCCTACTGTGTGCTTTCCTGTGACGATGCAAATAACTTTTCCGAGAGAACCTGCTTTTGCACACCTCGCATTCGAAAGCTTTTTCCCCGGTATGTATTACGAGGTGACTTGCTAGATCCCCTTTGCGTAGACATTTGTAATCACAGAAGTCACATTCAAATGACTTTTTTCCAATGTGAATGCGCATGTGATTCCGTAACGTTTTTTCTGTAACAAACTTGTTGTTGCATAGTGTACACATAAAGGGCTTTCCTGAATGTATCCGGCTATGAATACGCAAATCGTAAGCTTGCAAAAATCTCCTTTTGCATATTCCACATTCAAAGGGTTTCTCCCCAGTGTGGATTCTCATGTGCATTATCCATCGAGTCTTACGCGAGAACTGCTTTTTGCATATCTCACAGTCGAATATCTTTTTTGGTGGCGGCTGCACCGCATTTTCAACTGGTTCTTCTGTTTTGATATTTATACAAGATTTCGACAACGCATCTGCAATTTGATATGGGTTCAGCGGGTTTTTCTTTTGTTATGTTTACTTACCATCTGTTTCTAGTTCTACGCATGAATATTCTTGGTTGATTTCATCTAATTCAACAAGTAAAGCGGGCAAAGCTTCATCGGCAGCGATTGGTTCACTCTTTATAAAAATTTCCTGTACATCTGGTTCTTCCGTTTTGATATTTATACAAGATTTCGACAATGCATCTGCAATTTGATATGAATTCAGCGGGTTACTCTTTTGTTATGTAAACTTACCATCTGTTTCTAGTTCTATGTGAGGATATTCTTGGTTGATTTCATCTAACTCAACAAGTAAAGCAGGCAGAGCTTCATCGGCAGCGCTTGGTTCACTCTTTATAAAAATTTCCTGTACATCTGGTTCTTCCGTTTTGATATTTATACAAGATTTTGACAATGCATCTGCAATTTGATATGGATTCAGCGGGTTTTTCTTTTGCTATGTAAACTTACCATCTGTTTCTAGTTCTACGCGTGAATATTCTTGGTTGATTTCATCTAATTCAACAAGTAGAGCAGGCAGAGTTTTATCAGCATTGATTGGTTCACTCTTTATAAAAATTTTCTCTTGAGGTTGTAAATCCATTTGGTGTTGTTTTTGAGGGCTTTCAAAGAACTTTTATCGAATATTGGGTATGCAGGGAGCAGCCACACCCGCGGCCATTTGCTTCTGGATATTGTGATTTACTTCACAGGCCGTTGCGGATATTACAAATAAGACCAACTCAATACATATTTTACAATAGTAATACTTTTTAACAATTTTATATTAAATACAATAACTAAACAGGTTTAACTTGAAAATGGAACAAATATTGAAAGCAGGTTAGAAACTGTAGAACAAATGATCTATTCCTTATTTAGGTCATGTGTAACTTACTTTAGATATTTACATTTGTTCTACAAATGGGAATGTAATCTACTAGAATAGGTACTGAATAAATAATTATTCAATAAGGAATTTCAAAATAGTAGACGATAAGGCTTTCAGCAGAATAGCAGAATAGGAGTAATGTAAGTATAGTTTTTATACTCTACGGAAATCATAGAAAATTTAATAGAATGTAAAAATCCGGTATATCTATGCTTCATCTACAGTGTGTCCGAGATGTATATAAGGGCCATATTACATGGGGCGGTTTTTCAGTGCAATCGGTTGCAGCGATCTGTCATGATTGGTTGGTTGCAGCAATCCGTTGCACGCTTATATTTACACAAAACAATTGCTCGCAATGGTTTACATGCGATTTCTTACTCCAATGTACGGTACCAACCTTATCGAAATTATTATTCCTGAATAGCTATTATTAAACAGAACTCATAGTAAATACCATAGAAATAAGTGTTATTTCTATGGTAAATAGCGTGAAATTGTAGATTATAGGTAATGGACAATCCATTTTTTTTAATATCTCCTTTATATTTACAATCTGTTATATACAAACAATAAGTAAATGGTATGTTAATAAATAAATGTCTTGCAGAGAACAGTCCATTGATTGTTCTCTTTTCCTTATACATTACTTAGTAATTATTTAATGTACGATACAATTACATACAACATGATATTGCCCGACTACAATCAATTATTTAATCAAATTATTTTTAATGGGTTCTTGTGGTGTAGTAGTTGGTTTAGCAGCATTGTTGTTAATTGAGCAAAACAAAGCGCGAAAAAGAAAAGTGTGAGTGGGACCTTGGTTGGCCATTTTGTTGGTAATTTTCGTATTGCGGGATAAAAACTTTTAGGTTTACTTCCGTCCAAACTAAATCCTCATTCATTTCTTCGTCGGATTGTAATTACTACTATTCATTGTTTTTTTAATAATTAAACAAAAATTATTAAGCCCTACAAGCTCCAACATACAAAACAGGTCAACGAAACTAACAGAACTTAGATCACAAATAAACAAGAGTGTTCTGTGCTAAACAATTACTGTTAGTATTATTACGTATAGCAAATACTTTATTATATTAATACAGGAAACTCATATAAGTTTAGCATGATGAAATGCGAGACATTGATAGTGGCGTCATCTAAGCAGTTCGGTGGGCAAGTTTCTTTAAATTTAGATAATAAATTTACAGATTACTGTTTTAAATTCATTTTAATAGTTAAAAACGTAACCCTACAAAATGTTATAAACTTATTAAACTTACAAAGTAAAGTAAAATATCATAATTATCAAATATTATTAATTAAATAAGGGTTTTGCTATAAGAAAGTAAATGGCATTTGCTTTAAATGTGCCACAAATGTTTTCGACAGCTGCCAAATACAAATCTTAGTGGCCCACCAAGCCGCACGGATCGCTGCAGTCAGTGTCACGAGTTTTTCGGCGAAGTTTCCTGTATTACTATATTAAAGTATTTGCCTCTATTTAGTTGTCCGAAATTCTCGGTATGTGAAGACAACTGCAGGTTAGTAAGGTCATTCAGGTCGAGTTTTTGAAATTTCCGAACAAGTAGAGCCGGATTTAATATTGTCAAATATGCCTTAAAACAGTTAAGTTTTTTATAGCTGTGGTTTGTGCACGAATTTTAACAAACTGCATTTCAAAAAAAATGTTTAACGCAAGTTTTTTATTTGTAGTATTAAGGCCGTATTACATGGGGCGATTTTTCAATGCAATCGGTTGCAGCTGCTGGTTGCGGCAACTAACTGCTTTGTATAATGCACAAATTGCTCACCGAGCGCCGCAACCGATTGGACAGGCGATTTTTTCGTATAGAACCTGTGCTAATTTCCATGCGTTTTTTTCGTGCAATGTAGTAATTTATTGTTGCCAACCGCACGAAACTAAGCAATTCACCGAAGTTACGTATACGTAATAATACTAACAGTAACTGTTTAGCACAGAACACTCTAGTTGTGATCTGAGTTCTGTTTGTTTCGTTGACCTGTTTTGTATGTTGGAGCTTGTAGGGCCTCATAATTTATGTTTATTATTAAAAGAACAATGGATAGTAGTAATTACAATCAAGCCGACGAAGAAATGAATGAGGATTTAGTTTGGACGAAAGCTAACCTGAAAGTTTTATATAAGTTTTAATAATTTGATTAAATAATTGATTGTCCATTACCTATAGTCTACAATTTCGCGCTATTTACCATAGAAATAACACTTATTTCTATGCTATTTACTAGAGTTCTGTTTAATGATAGCTATTCATAAGGTTGGTACCGTACATTGGAATAAGAAATTGCATGTAAACCTTTGCGAGCAATTGCTTCGTGTAAATATAAGCGTGCAACGATTGCTGCAACCAATCAATCATGACAGATCGCAGCAACTGACTGCAGCAACCGATTGTACTGAAAAGCCGCCCCATGTAATATGGCCTTTATACGTAACTGTGCCCCTTCTAGCAATATACTACGAGTCGCCACTGCTATTTCTAAATACTCGTGATTCGTGAACCGGAACTATTCGCATTTGTTCGTATTGTTTTACTTGTTTGAATTTCTTGACGGTTGTTATTTAAACTGTATTAGTTACAAGTTTTTGGTATTATTTAACTAAATGACAATATTGTTATCAATTAACTGTAATTATTTTCGACTTTAGCATAATTAAGGACACAGCAATGGAAACAATTAATGTCGAAGTTGTTTTGAAAAGTAGTAGCAAGTATGTAGTGTACATTCATAACCTTAACTTTAAATTCAAATTTTACCATTTTGAAAATTTTTATAATTTAAGTTTGAACGACAACAAAGTGACCTGCGTATGCGACGCTTTTTTGCAAACAAAGGCGTTTCGAGCAGGAACAATAATTTCAAGTTTCGATCCCAAGGATAATTTGTTTTTACATGAGGCAGTTGATCATATTATTATTGGGGAGCACAAAGAATTTGTAAGTATTATAATCCAAGACATATGTACCTCTAACTAAACATACAGTATTTAACCCTCGGATGGCCAAGCTTTTGTACTGATGTTGCTGGCCAGGCGGGGTCCTTTGAAGACCCCATGCGATTTTGCACCTCTGTGCTAAGTTTGAAAGTAAACTGTTGTTAAAGTTAGACCAATAATATACAATAATCGGTAACTGAAGTTTATAAGGAATTTTTTAACTTACAATATAACATTATTAACTCTAAACTCTAAAAATACTACATCCACATTATAGAAACGTAGTGCATCTCTTATTTGCTTTTGGAATGATCGGGACAAGTATAGTTTCTATTATTACGTCTTCATCCTCAGACACAATTTCGTTACCTATGAGATCATCATCACTTTCATTGAACAACTGTTCAAGTTCTAGATCAGTCAACCAAGAAAACCTGTTTTTTTATCAATTGCCTAGAAATTTTGTGCCAGTAATTGCAACTAATAAATAATACAAAAAAATTAAGCTAAAAAAATAAACAGGGCTCAACTAGGTTTTTTAAAGAAGTTGTGTGCCAAATATGCAACGTGGGGTCTTCAAAAGACGTGCTTGGCCATCTGAGGGTTAATATTTATACACGCGAAGATAATCATGTATGTGTTCGTATTTACGGAAATTTTTATCCACTCCTAGAGGAGTGACATTTGCAATTTAGCAAATGGTTAGGTGAGTTTTACGAAAAAATATTTTAAAAACTGAAAATCCGTATATTTGAAGTGTGAGGGGTTAGCTGTAAAAGTTAGAAGAAACAGTATACTGGGTCGTTTTTTAAATCGGCCAAATGAGGGAAAATGATAGACGTGACAGTGTTTACAGACACAATGGTCAAAGGTGTACGCAGTGCAATTTTGCTTGTCTTGCAAAATGAAATTTTAAATGCTAAACGGTACATAACCAACATTTTAGAAGATAGTTTGGTACCTGTAGCCACAATCATGATGGCTTCATGCTTATGCATGATAATACCAGATTGCATGCTGATGCAACTTTCAAGATTATCTTGGAGACCAAAATATCGCAATTTTAAATTGGCCGGCGTATAGTCCCGACCTTAATCCCATGGGATTTAATGGATAAACAAAATAGAGCATGCTGAGATCCCTCAGCCACTCTAAATGTGTTGGAAGTTGTACTGTTCTATATCATAGTAAAGTTTTCACAAGAATTTAAAAAATAAGTGAGATATCCGTGAAGAAAAAATTATTAGAATCACCCTGTATAGTGTTGCAAAAATGTTTATATCAAATCATACTTTGAATTAAACAAAGGGTATACATATTATTTATTACGTATGTTTTAAACTGGAGCTGTTTTTCACAGGTGGGTAGTGTTATCAACTTCTCCCAAGTACTGATTAAATGGTTTTTGTATACCTTGGACAAAAGCGAACATCAAATAGAGTCAGAGTACGATGACAATGGAGAAGACATTCACCTTGCCATAATTAACATTTTGCCATCCGTAGAGTATTTTAATCTCTGGGAAAATCTCATATATGATATAACTATCAAGGAAGAGGTTAGTTGTTTGTGTGATTTACTTATAAGAGGCTCGTTCACTTGTATGTTTTGTGAGTATTATATACATATAACAAATTTAACTTTCATTGGTTGGTTTAAAAAGATACGGTTAATTGAATATATTGTTGTTTTTTAAAAAGAGCTTCAATGAACCGAAGCAGGATATATGTCATCAATGTTTGGACAGTGTTGCCATTCTTACTTGCTTTGGCTGTTCACAAATAGCGGGTTTACATTTGTAACTAATTCTTGAACGTACAATTACTGACATTTTTCGATTTCATTGAAATAATGTAAAGTTATGTGTAAGCATTGACCAGTAATTGTTTGGTTGGTTTAAGCCAGTAGCCCTGATGTATTTCTGTATCCCTAATGTGTGTGAATATTGAAACTTTTTGATTTTTCTAAATAAATATTAATATGTGACAGAACAATACAGATAATATTTTTATTGTAACTTGATTTTTTTAGTAAGTACAAAATAGTGAACGAGTCTATTAGAAATTGTAAATATCTATTTCTAGCTGTTACAATTCGCATACACTGCATTATTGTATGCTGACAAGAAAGTAAATTGCAATACAGTTAGCTGCAATAAAGTAGTACTACTTCATGGCCCGCCCGGTACAGGTAAAACATCTTTATGTAAAGCTCTTGCACATAAATTGACTGTACGATTGCAAAATCGCTACAAACGTGGTATCCTGCTTGAAATTAATAGTCATAGTTTGTTTTCCAAATGGTTTTCTGAGGTAAGTCTAAAGAATTACGTCTTCAATGGGTTAAGTTTTGCATATTGCAGAGTGGAAAACTGGTAACAAAGTTGTTTTGTAAAATCTCACAATTTTTGAAAGATCCAGAAGCAATAATTTTTGTTCTAATAGATGAAGTGGAATCACTAGCACATGCTAGAGAAAAATGTATGACAGGTACGTGGTTAATTTTATTTTAATATGTTCAACATACATTGTCTGTTTAGATTCTTTCATATCTCACAAATTGTAGGAGTTGTATTCTGCATAATCTAAAATCTTTTCAGACATATAGGGTGTTGGTAGACCCGGGGCAAACAAAACAGACAGAACAATTTGCTAGTAACAACTGCTCTGTATATAGTACCGTGAGTTCAAAAAGTAATTACATGAGCGTTGGCCATGGAAAATAAAAGTAATGTCAACAGCAAACTTTAAAAATTCATTAACTGTTATTACTGTTGTTGTTGTCATAAGTTTATAGTGAAAATTCAGTTAAGTTACAATTATAATGGTTTTTACAATATAACACAAAACATTTATGATTGAATCATATTTTCGAAATGGTGTTCGAGAGAACGGCGAATGGATTTACAGTGCGGTGCCATGTTTAGAGGAATTTCGGCAACAATTTCCAGATATTGCTGTCCTTGAAGATTTTTACAGCGTACTTAAAAGATGTGTTGATATATTCCGAGATACAGGGAGCATTACTCATAGAAATAGAGCTGGAAGGCCAAGAGTTCGTACTCAAAATACAGTTGATGATGTTCGTCAACGTTTGAACGAGCAACCCACTACATCACTACGTACACTTTCGCAATAGACTGGTTTATCATTTGGAACTTGCCCATACTATTGTCAAAAATTATTTAATGCTGTTCCTATACAAAATTCTTGCTTTACATGAGTTGCTGCCAGCAGATCATAATAGGAGAATTTTGTATTGTCAGTGGTTCCAACAAAATTTAATGAACAACGACGAATTGCAAAATTTAACGTTTTTTTCTGACGAGGCCTGGTTCACCCTTTCGGGGTATATAAATTCACAAAATATGAGGTTATGGAGTGCTGCAAATCAGCATACTTTTCGCGAATCTCCCCATCACCCGTTACTAGTTGGTGTTTGGATTGCTGTGTCTC
>JABXWE010024864.1:0-28356 GCA_014611495.1 Limonius californicus | reverse complement strand
AGTTAATCAAGTAGTAATTACGACTATAGTTTCTGTAATTATGAAATTAAATAATCTATTGGAAAAGATAATCGCATAATTAAATGATGGTTAATCGCGTGATTAAATACTTTGATAATCCAGTTTTCACATATTCGTTTAATTAAATAGTGGATGAATCGAACAAGACCTTATTTAAAAAACAATCGCAAATCCCAATAATCTATTTATGTACATATTATTGTAGGGTTAATGAAGCGGCAGTTGCGACTAAAGTTCTGATATGAAAATCACTAACTCTATTAGAAAGGATAATCGATTAATCAAATAACCGTTAACCGCATGATCGAGTAAGTGGATAATCCATTATATATTATCGAGTAATCAAATAATCGACGAATCGAACAAATGATAATTAAAAAAAACAATCTAAAATTCTATTAATCTATTTTGCTACATATTATTGTATCTTCAGTTACACAAGTGGCAGTTGCGACTAGAGTTCTGCAATTATGAAATTCAATAATCTATCAGAAAGGATAATCGATTGATCAGATAATTGTTAACCACTTATGGTTAATCACGTAGCAGTTGTGACTACAGTTTTGCGATTATGCAATTGAATAATCTATTAGGAAGAATAATGGATTAATCAGATAATCGTTAACCGCATGATCAACTGGATAATCCACTATTTATATCATCGATTATTCAAATAATCGATTAATGGGACAAATAATTATTTTAAAAGTAATCCAAAAATCCTAGAAATCTGTTAATATTAATGTTACTGCGGTGGCATTTCTCTTCTCAGAACTCTGCGAGTATGAAATTCAATAATCTATTAAAAAACAATCAATTAATCAGCTAATCGTTAATTGCACGACCGAATAACTGGATAATCCATTATTTATACAATAGATTCATCAAATAATCGATTAACGAGACAAATAATTATTTTAAAAATAATCTATAATCTATAAAAGATTCATTCTTTCGACACCGATAGGTTTCAAGTTTCTCGATATTGTAGTATGGAACTTAAGCTTCTTCTCTATACATATTTCACGTACAATTACAAAATAATACAAACATGTATAACATACGAATAAATTTATAATTGATTATTCATCGACCTGCTAAGTGCTATATTTTAAATACCTTTCAGCAATATGAAACACTTTCATCGATCGTGTCAAACCCTTCCTGAATCAGTATTAAACGGTTATTTTTCATTAAAGATTACCAAGTCGGAATAGAAATAGAAGTGAATGGCTCCGCATAAAAAATATGAACTGTTCTCCCAACACACCGTCTGTATAGGTGAGTGAACTCGTCGGTGTACCTAATCATTGTTCTAAAACAGGTCTAATTCACGCATCGGAAATCGTTAAAATACTTTTGCGAAAAGCAATAATTTCAAGGTCAACTATGTAAGAACCATCTTCTATTGTTTGAGTTTCACGTTAACATAAAAATACATCTATAGTCCTGAAGACGTTACTAAACTGTAGTTGTTTTACAAGTCATTGATTTTTTCGTTGTCAATGAACTTTAAAAGTTTTTTGTATACAGCTGATTTATTTAAACTGTAGCTTTGAACTAACTTGTTGCTTTTGTTTCTAACTTCTGGTAAAAGTATTAAACCTTTCTTTCCTGGAAGCTCGGAAACAGCATGACGAAACTGCATTTGAAATTTAAAGAAAACAGCTAATAATTTCCAACTGCTTAACCCAAAGTTCTGTCAGTTGTAAGTAGTCATCGTCAGCATTATTACGTAAAAACTTCTTGTTTGAATATTGTAAGGCACTCATGCTAAGCGATTCAGGACATCAATAAACAAAAATTAATTTCAAAAAATCATTGATTGCATCGATTAATGGATATTCGTTTAGTCAATTTTAGAGAAAATCCATTAATAAAATAATCCATGAATCAATTAATCAGATAATCGCACATACGATTATTTAAAAATATAATTGAAGGTTCTAGTTCTCGATTAATATGCAAGATTATCACCAAGAGTTATTATAAAATCGTCGCCAGTTCTAAACGTAAACAATGCGTAGAAATTCTCACTGATTGAAAAACCTAGAAACCATTCCTTAACCTAGTGAAATTCGTCCTCACTTGTCACATAAGCAAAATGACGTAATTTTTTCTTATAAGGTCACTTGATTTCTAATTACAAATGAGTGTGTGCTAATCTAATAAAGGTTGGGGTAATATGTGTGTATATATTACCCATTTGAATATTGATTTCAATAAAAAATTATTTAGTGTTATTTTTATTATGTTTCTTCAACAAAACATTGAGAAGAAGCAAGCAGGAGCAAGAGCAGCATAATGTAGTTTCTTTGGCTTGGCCCTATAATTAAGCTTAATCACTAATTACCCAACACATGGTATATGCATATACTATATAAGGCTTTTACTACAAGCTTATACTGCCCAATGGTACAAAATTATCGTAAATAATCGAATATTTGATGTATTAGATGTTAAAAAATAATTACAGTTTTAATGAATAGGTTAATAGTTCAATCAACTAATTGCATAATTTTACAATTGATGGATCGAATAACTGAATAACTTTTAATCGATTACTCTAGTAATCTTATGTATAACCTTATAATCTATTAATCGAATAATCGGACAATAGCGTAACCCATTCATCGGATATTTGAGAATCAAAATATAAAATCGAGTAATCGAAGTAACTGATAATCAATTAATCGGATAATTTAATAACCTTATAATCAATTAATCGGATAATCAAATAATCCTATAACCGATTGATCGTATAATCGAATAATCTTATAATCAATTAATCGGTTAATCTAATAATAAGATAATCGTGCAATTTTCTCATCGGATAATTTATTAATGTGAAATTAAAAGTTGTTAATCAATTATCTAAAAAATGGACGTTTTGATTAATGGACCATTATGTGCAGCCTTATTCATTATGTTACTTAAGACGCCAAAATATTCTTACAGCTACTGAATTTAATAGCGTTTGATAACAATAACTCATAGGATTGCATACAATGTGTAATTGTATACGTTACTGGCATCATATAGTCATATTTGGTGTAAGTGGTTACCTAGAAAGTGACTTGCTGCTTGCTCAATTCCACCATTAAAGATTCTATTTGAAATACGTGAAAAATTCTAAGAATGTAGTCATTCTGTCAAGTAGTTTCTTGAGTATGTGTTATTATTATTATATTAACCCATACCATCCCATTGTTGAGCAAGGGCCTCCTCCATATTGAAGGGGGTCGTTGATCTACTTTCCCGTAGTGATAACTCCTCGTGGATTGAATATACGTACCTACTTTGGTTAAATAAAAATATAAATAATTGAATTTAACATTTTGTCAACAATGGTTTGTCGGCAACAGAGAATTATACTGATATGACAATTTTTTTAGGGCACTCTGCTTTTTCAATTTCAACTGTCTAGTGAACTATTGAATTGGAACATGGGAGTGAAAGTCTGGAAAACTACTTTCGCAATGGGCGATCAAAAAACGCAGCAACACGTGGAAGCATTGAATAATCCAGATATGATTTTAAATCTTCGCCCAGTAAAGGCTCATGAATCTACTAAAAAAATGACAGTGCATTTTTTATCTTAAATGAAAATTAGGTATAGAAACCCTATTAACCTAGGTTTACTAACAGTTGATTAAACCATCAAACTTATTAAGAGTATTCGGATCTGTTTAAGAAGAATGTAGTGTAGTTCGTGTGTCGGTTTGTTATCACAGCTGAAACAGTCCTTGGTGGAAAGACATTTCTGTCAAATGAAGCGAAGGATATTTTGCAGATTTCAAGTAATTACATTTTAGCGATGTCTTTGAAGCGGCTTTGGTCGAAGTATTTACTGTTAAGGGAGAATTTATTTAAAGCGTTTACTAGGAATAAACCATTTTTACAGTTCACTTCGAGAACAATATTCTAAGGATCACGTACGCGAACAATATAATATACCGCTTCAGTAATTTATTATTTTCCTATTTTGCAGAGTACGAATTTCACATCTAATTGTCCGTTTTCTTTTTAATAACTTTATTTAATTTGACATTATTACTTACTTGCATGCAGCAGTCTAGTAGGGTCAATACATCTACAGGGAAAGTACTAACATAGCCTATTCAACGAGTAATAAATCCTATTAAAAATGTTGCACGCAAACACTTCTTAATAAAGTAACGGTATGAGTACATTCATTGTTAACTAAAATTGCCAAAAAATCGAATTTATACTTGAAATACTTTACGTATAAAAGCTAAACCTCCGCTTTATACAGAGAGAAAACGAACAATAAGTGAAAGGTTCCGAGTTTTCCATACAGAGGTCATGGAAATTATTTACGTGCTGCATTTACATAGGAAGGACCTTGCCCAAGGGCCTCTTACGGATGATAATTTATGCTGGGAATTTTTAAATAATACATACAGTTTATTGCGCTGACATTGGACGTTGGCCATATTAAATTACAGTGATTTTTAAGTGTCATTTTAACATCGTATAATAAGCAGAATGAAACGGATTTTTAGGCAATAAACATTCCTGCAATCGGTTTAAAATTTGTAGCAAGTATAAAGAAATTATCTATATCTGTTTAATAAGTTAATTTATTGTCTCTGATAATGAACATTTTTATACATTAACTGTAAGTATATTTGTAATATTTCATATCACCATTTTAGGTGTTTCTTTCTTTCAACAAGTTTTGCTTACATTTATATTTTACTGTTTTCTTGTTCTTTTTAGTTACAGAAATATTTATTTTTCAGATTAATTAGATTGTAAAAATTCAAATAATAAGTTTCCTAACACACTAGCTTGTTGAAATTCGTGTTTTATTTGAAAAGGTTGAGTATTTAAATGACTGTTGAAGTTTCGAGTCCCAGGGAGAACAATGCCACGTTGTTTCGACCTTAAACATATGGTTTCTACCAGTATGTATATAAAGCTCAATCACCGGTATAATATTTAATATTTCATCTACAAGGCTTATTCGGCAACTAAGGACCGTTTAAATATTCCCGCCAGATGAAGGGTATAGTCAATTTGGTGCATTGTGGGGCTGCTTTAGTGGTTGATGAGCTAGCCACACATCGCTTTGCCATGGTTGTGTCACTGTATTCAGTTGTATAATAAAACGCTAAAATGAATACTACAATTTAAAATTTAAAATAGTGCTTCGCACGCGCTGTAATTCATTTTCTCCATGCAGAAAACAAAAGTGCTCCAGAAATTTACCGTCGAATTTGTAAGGTTTATTGTCCAGTGTTGTAGGAATTTAATAGATAACTGAACAAATGTATATCCTACGGAACGAAGTGGGCGACCTTCTGTTATCAAAAACTATCTTGTAGAAAAGGTGAGACAGAAAATTCCTAAAAATCGAGGTTTCACGATTTACGAAGTGGCCGCCAATTATACTCACATTTCACTTACAGTACTTTACAAAATTATCATGAACAGGCTGCAGTACCAAAATCTTTCTGCGAAGTGGGTGTGAAAGGGGTTGACGAATGTTTACCAGTGGGTGGTCTCTGCACTGATCTTCCTGCATCGGAACGAAACTGATGGCGATGAGTACCTGAATCACATTCTGACTGGCGGCGAGATTTACATTTCGTACACAAACCAAGCAACAATCAGTGCAGTGGAAGCATGGGAGTATCAAAAATGCAAGCAAACGTTCGAAAACCGGAAACATATGGCTACTATTTTTTTGAGACAGGAAAGTCATATTGTTGGTTGATCTTGTAGAATGTAGTACGACAATTAATGCTGACGTGTTAAGAAAGTTGAGAAGAGCGATTACAAAACTTGCTGCTCTTTTGCTTTTCAAGTGGCAACATTCTGTTTTAGACAGTTGGATAATCGTTTAATCGTATACAACAGAAAGCATTTAAGGTGGACAATTATTTTCGCAATAAAACCAGTAGGAATGGACTATGGACGTATCCAGTACAGAACTGTGTGGAAGGACTTTGTGGCCGCTTTTGCATTGCTACCGTTGACTACAAAAAATGTCCAGAAATCATTGTGTAAAACTATTTTGTGGAACTAACAAAGATTAACGTGCTGTGAAGTTATCCATACTGGTAGAAAATAATCGAATAATAGAAGATACTGGATTTCTAGGATCTCCTACAATAATTTACTTAATTTTATATTCGTATTTATTATAACCAATGTCATGTTTATAATTAAGACTGAGGTTATCCGATGGTATGATAAAGCGATATTTTGTTGTTGTAAAAACTAAATTATTTTGTTACTTCTAGAGATGTTTAAACAATTATCATATTTGTTTACTTATAAAATCGTAAACTCATGACTATTGTCTGACAATATGCATCACGTACTTAAATATGTAAATCAAATAATGATATATTTGTGTATAAATTCTTCAAGAAACTATGTCGCAGTTCATATTAGGTAAACAGTAATAACAAATTTAGCCATGACAGTGATTTTGCATTTTTGTTTTTACCGATTGCTTACGCTACGCTCAAAATACGTGAATTACAAAACGAATTAGACAAACCATTCCTACTTTACGTACTCCTACCGCTGAACTCCACATTTCTAAGTATTAATTAAACAATAAATGCCAGTCAAAGTGTCGACAACCACAAAATTAATATTATTTTCTTAACGCGGGAACGGAGAAAAACACAAAATCTTATCATTCCCGTAATCGCTGAGTTTTTGAATCAACACACGCCGACAAAAACAGAAAGGATTTTATGAAAGTCTTGGCATGTCGTGGTTGCTTTTTTGACCATATATCATGAGAAATGACGTCTCAGTTCAAGGTTAATGTTACTGCAGGGTCTATAAGCAAAACTCACTCGAAACGTTTGTAATTCTATAATTTTTAACATCAGTAGTCTTCGGTTAATATCTGCTATTTACATGTAAATGTATACAATTGTAGAAGTTTTACTGCTTTAATGAGAGGTGTGCGATTTTCTTTATACGATGATATCATTTTATATATAAATCGCTTTCGTGGGCGAATAAGTTACCTTTGCAGGATAAAAGTACAGTTTTAGCTGTCGCAAATCCTTAAATATATTTGTTGGTTGTAACGAAGTAAGTTGTTGTTTATTGCAGAATTACTTCGAGTGGACGATTTGGAGTAACAATAACTCCAGATCTATCTGGTAAGAGTTTACCGTATCAAGTACCGTTTCGTTTTCAAAAAGAAAATGCTATTTAGCTCACTTGTCAGCTTGCTCGAGAATGAATTAGAATCAAGTAAATATAATTCTTACGCGGCAGTGATTTCCAGTTACCTACTTGTTGATGCATTTTTTTAATCAACGAGGCTACATATTTGAACCATAAAAGGCAAAAACCATTTTGCAGCGTCATCATCTCCGCTTCATTTATTGAATTTTCTGGTTATGTGTGGTCTGCTGCAAAAACTTGGCGGTCGGTCCCAAAGCGTAAAACTTATCAAAAACTGATCAGCGTCGTTTGAGTAGTTTGTGTAGTATTATGGAAGTTGTTCTGGTTGTTATTCCCTTCGTTTGTAGAACATTCGGTTTACAATTTCAAACACTTAGTATTTCCTAAAAAGTGTATGCAGTACAACTTCGCTAATTCGGACATTCCAGTAATGCGGTCACTGCTAAAGTTTGGACAGTTTTGGGTCATTTAACTCTATAATCCGGACGCATTTGAGAATTGTTTAAAAAATGTTTTATGAAACACGAAAAACAATTTTTACGCTCCCTCTCATCCATCCAAGGATGGATTGGAAAACTGTAACTGACAAAAATATGAAAGAAAGTTCGACGCTACTAAAGGATAATCGCATGAAGAAGATGAAATTCGTTTGAATCCGTTGAAACGACAGTGAGAATCTGAATCAGTAGATACAAATTTAAACCCTAATACGCAAACATTGAATTGTGTTGACCCACAAGTTAGTGCTGAGGAATTTTTTAATTGGTCAATTGGACACAATTCAGAGACAGATCCAAATTCAATTGCAGACACTTCAAAAATTGACTATAATGGAATGATACTACCGATTACAAATGCGAGCCTGTAGAAGAATCCTGTGATAAAATCATGTACAAATATATGCTGACCCATCATTTCCTAAATGCTTTCAACGGATAGAAGTTCTAATATAAAATATGTTTTATTAAGAAAATTGAAAGAAATATCCAAGTACAGATTTTTTCAGAAATACAAAACAGAAAAAAATTAGTTATTATATTAAACAAAATTACTCTGTTGAATACAGTTCTATAGTATTTGATTATAAAAATAATTAGAACTAATTTAAAACATCTTTCTTGCTTTATTTGAGTAAGTTTCCAAATGTCCAAACCGGACGGATTGGCGAGGTTATACTGTTCATTTTGCAGCGGTAGGCTCCAAGAATTTCACCGTGTCCGTAAATGTAATGCGGTACTATAGCAACCCGGTTTTCCCAGCGCTACCAACAATGGCATCCGCTTTCTTTTCGGTCCACTAGGAATGCAAGAAGGGTTTAGAATCACATCCCAACAATAGCAAGACCACCACTCTTCCGCCGGCACTACTACAGAGAGATCGATGGTATTCTAGTTCGATTTCAATTTGTGCATATTTCGTTATTATTATTTTGTGTTGCCGTTGTTATATTCGTTCATCATTAAATCTGTCATAACACGCACGGTGTATATTTCATACTTCATCATTAAAAAAAATGAATAGTAATTTATTATACCAAATTTGTAATTTTACTTCATCAAATGATACTGTAAAATGTTTAACTTCTGGTTTGTAGTACGAAAATAGAAACGAGGAGTTGTTAAACATATTACGAAAGGCCATGCTTCGGAGGACACTTTAAGCCGTGGGTACCGCTTACTGTTGTGGTAGTTATTAGTTAGGTTAAACTTCCTCAAGGCCATATGCGTAAAATAAATATAAGAACCATAAGTTACTTTAATCGCATAATTGTTCGATATTGATATTCTGACGGAAATACACGTTTGAAACACCAAAAATAAAAAAATGAATTTTAAAGTCAGTAGGTACGAGACACTATAATTCATGAACCGATTTTAATGAAATACGGCATCGCGAGGTGCAACGTTTTTTTTTTTGTATCATAATGTATATAAGCAAAAAAGTCACAAGGGCGCCTTCATATAAATCTTACCAACTTAAAGTTTCCTAAAAGCCCCTATATAGTGACTATTGTGAAAATATGGATCTCTTGAAAGAAATAAATTTTACATATTCCTATGGTGGTATACATAACAAAATCCTTAAAATCTCATAAATTAGCGAGACCTCTGGCACTGCGATTATGTCCACGTTAAATGTAATATCCCAAGAAATTATCTATAGTTCTAAAACTTTCACTATCATATTGACAAAAATACATTTTCTCACTTACAATATATGAAAAATAATGGAATTTTTTCTTTATTTTTAATAAATCGTCAATCGTTAGTTGTGCTTATTATTTAAATTTTAAATCCCTAAGATTAACTTACTTTATAGAACAAGATTTCAATACAAAACGACCCATCACTGGTTTCAATTCCAGAAAAACGTCTTAAATTTAAATATAATTGAAAGTAAGACCCTGATATGTTGTTACGATCCCCACAAATTGTAACAACCATACCATATGCTAGTCCTTTTTTATATTGCATTTCCTAAATAATGTTTATAGGTAAAATTTGCTTGAAGATAAATATTTTTTCAGTTACATAGGCTGGAAAGTGCTGTTATGTTAAGTCACATAAACTACTTCTATATTAAAAGAAATGAAGAAAATACAATGATACTCCGATAATGATTGAGATGCTGGAGTTCCCTATAAATTGTCAGAAGGGGTTTATCGGTATTCTTCAGGCCAGTGCGAATTTTAATAACTACTAATACTTTCGTTGTCTATTATGACTTACATAAAAAAAGACGTGATTGCTAACTTGGCTAACAAAAAAACCTCCAGGTTATGACCTCATTACAAGTCGTATCTTAAAGGAATTATCAGTGAAGGATCTCCTACATTTGCAACACACCTTTGAGCACTGGATGCTTTGCTGTCAAGTCATAGATTTCTAAAATTATACCAAGAAACCCCTAAATGAGCCAGCTTTTTACAGACCCATACGCCTCCTACCAATCCTAAGTATAATATTCGAAAAATTGTTACTTGGACGCCTAACGCCTATCCTACTCGAAAATGAAATAATACCGAACCACCAATCCAGCTTTTAGAAAGCCTATTCTACTATATAGATAAAGTACATCGAGTGGTAGACCACATAAATGCTGCATTTAAAGCAAAACAATATTATGCAACTACCTTCGTCGACGTAAGCCAATCATTCGATAAGGTTTGGCATATGGGACTTCTTTATAAATTGTAATAGCGCCTCCCTTATAATTTCTATTGCATGCTGAAATCATGTTTACATGAACAATACTTCCAGGAAAAGCATGACGAAGAACTTATTAACTTAAAGCTGATAAAAGTAGGAGTCCCATAAGGAATTATTATAGGACCAATATTATATCTCATAGACGCAGCGGAAATGCCTATAGCACAATGCGAAATGATAGTGACGTTCGCAGGTGTCACGTCGATTTCATCCACAGACAAACTTTGCAAAAATTTCAATCTAACTTAGATCGGAAACAGAAATGGTTAAAAAAATTGCGCATAAAGTTAAATGAGTCCAAATCTTACATATTAATGATTATTAATTATCAATATTACAATTTACTTTCGGCTTAGACCGCGTCGTTATTTGGGAACTACACCAAGCATTATCAGGTAAGGCCCGACCTGTAGCTTGTCTGCCTTTACAAGCATCTGCTCTAGAAGTTTGAGCCATATTTATTCATAGGCCCTGCCTACATAAACAGGGCCGTGTGCTTATATTAATTAAACCTTGGGGCGGACAAGGATTTGATCTTGATGTATTTTGTTTGCCAGGACAATAATACTTAATCGGCTTATGCCTGTTAGCTTTTGTGAACCCATACAAACTAACGTTTCGCAAGACATTGCAGTTTGAATAGAACACTCAGTGTTCACAAGCAGCTAACAGGCAAAAGCCGATTAAGTATTATTGTCCTGGCAAACAAAAGTGTTCTACTCACTCTGAAGATGCAAGCTGCAATGTCTTGCGAAACGTTAGTTTGTATGGGTTCACAAACAGCTAACAGGCAGAAGTCGATTAAGTATTATTGTCCTGGCAAACAAAATGCATCAAGATCAAATCCTTGTCCGCCCCAAGGTTTAATTAATATAAGCACACGGCCCTGTTTAGGCAGGCAGGACCTACGAACAAATATGGCTCGAACTTCTAGAGCAAATGCTTGTAAAGGCAGATAAGCTACAGGTCGGTCCTACCCGATAATGCTGGGTGTAGTTCCCAAATGACGACGCGGTCTAAGCCGAAAGTAAATTGTAATATTGACAGTTAGAGAAACTGCGAAAGCAATAGATTATTAATTACTTATTATATACTTATTATAATTTAAAGTGGCAGCACTGAATGTCCACTAACCATGTGGCCACGTCATTTATAAAATTTGCTTAATGTTGTATGAAGAAGACTGCAAATAGATGTTTAATGACAATCAAAAAAAAAATTAATAAACATCGCTATTTTTAACGACCCTGTCGCAAGGTGTTTTTGAAATATAGGTTCAAATATACAGCCTGCTGGGAGAACCAAGTTAGTGAAAAAAAGTTGTAATGACCGAAATTATTTATTAAAACAAATATATAAAGGAAATACTAGCAAAGCACAAGTTAAAATAAATCTTTGAAATTTGCAAAATGCATTAATACAGGCTTGTGCTCGTCAGATTAATTATTGTTTAAGTATTCTTGGAGTGTTTCGGATTCTTGTAAATAAACCTTGAATAAGCTGCCAAAGCGCGACCTGGTGTCAACCACATGTTCATAAACAATAATTTTCACGTAGTTAAATCGGGTGACCTGGGAGACCGTGCAATTGGTGCACCGTGTCAGACCAACGCCGCAAAAATCTGCTGTTTCAAGCATTAAATAGGGACTCCTAACATACCAACTCATTAACTCCATATCAAAGCATATTCATAGAAATTTTTTTGCCTTACTGAGCCCCCCAACACACTGTAGAAATTTGGCACCATGTTTCGAAAACACCCTGTATATATGAGCAACTTGCATATGCCCCTAAGTACCTAGAAATTCTTGTGTTGGTTATCTCTAAATGAAATTATAGCGTGAACGATATTTTGATGAAGCACCCTCGTAAATGTTTGCAAAATCGCTACCTAAAACTCGTGCTTCAGAATTTTCGAAGATTTTTATGTTAACAGTCCATATACTATAATATGTTTATTGAAACTTGTAATTTTACATTCATTAACTCTTGCGTCATATTAACCTTAACTCATCTAAATGTCAATACTGCATCAGAATCAGGAAATGAATGGTTAAGCCGGCGAATATTCTTCACTTCTTATGCAATGAGCAATGACATCTGCTTTCTTCTTTCTTTGCTACTTTTTTGCCACATATCTAACGATCCAGCATTAAGCTCAATAAAGCGTTGAAAACAGTTCTTGCTAAGACACGAGATTAAGTCATTTAAAGCTTCCTTCTCTCGCATCCCTAAGAAAAAGAATGAATAGTAAAAAAATAATGAAGTGATTCCCACTTACTTTACACAAATGACCTCAATGCGTTTTACGAAAACTTTATTTTAGAAGTAATTGGAAATATTTGTTTGCGTTCATGGCCAACTTGAATTACAAATTTATGCTTGGCCGTGTTTCCTAGAAAATATCATGGTGTATGTTTTTAATATACTTCTGTATTAATTCTTTTCATAATAAACAACAAATTTCGGCAACTCTACCGTTTACCTGGAAGTTTATTATATTCATTCTAAACTGGAATAATTTACACTTGCCGATCAATCAATCAATCCTTGGCCTTTCACGTCCCACTACTACGCATCGGCCTCTTCTTTACCACGTGCTTCTCCTCAGCGCCTTGTCTATACTGTACCTATACGAAATACGAAATGCTGTCTTCGCTAACTGCTGCTACTGATCCATTATTATTGCTACTCCATTGTATAGGTGTAGTTCGTCTAATATTTCTAAATGAACACGTAATACGCAATATTATTTATTTATTTTCGTAAGAGAATCCTAAAGAGACTGGGGATTCAAAATGTAGTGGATCATTTATTTTCTTTCATTATGTAATCATCCGTCTTTGCCAATCCATTTTGGATGTAGACTTCTTCCAATAAATTCCATCTTTGCCTATCTCTTATCATCCAGTTATACTTTGTAACTTTTTTTATATCGTCCGTCCATCTTCTGGGGGTGGGGGGGTCTCTGTTAATCATCTTCCTCGTCTAGGTCTCTACTGATAATAATAATAACAATTCGTATGGCTGTGGTGGAACCTTGTGTCAGCTTTCAGGTTGCGCTAGCGTCTCTGACTTGACTTTGTAACTACTGCCGTACTAGTAGCCGGGCCCTACTGCTTTGATGTGCCCTTCGAAACGAACCACCCTTTCTAGGGGTGTCACCAGCTTGCTTTATTTAACTTTGGTGACCTCCTGACTGGCACCGGCAGAGTTTGCCTATGCAAGCGCTATTGTTAACTACAGTCATATTCCCTTAAGACGACCTCGGTTACAACGAGATACCGAATGTAACGATCGCTTACCGTGAATACGTTTGGATTTACATTGTTTAGTATATTGTATTTCCCGCTTACAGCGACATTCTCCTTCCGGAAACAACGAACAAAAATTTAAATTTTTGCAGTATTTTTAGTGTTGTAGAACATTCTCCCAATCAAACTTTACTTAAAATTATCTCTTAATGGTTATAATAAAATTAGAGTAAGATACTTGTTTCCAAAATTATCCTCTGTTAGATGGTTAAATTTGCACCAATACTTTGGCAGTCAAGAGGCACTAATGATCTCGGACTTATTTTAAGTAAATGAGGTATATACCATAATTAGTAGATATGCATGTGCATTTATGTATGTACTTTCGTTAATTTTTAACAACTTGCAGTAATTTTAAGATTCTATAAGATTTGTTACCTGTAAATATGTATTTTTTCTGATAATATGCATACTATTTTAAGGTAAGTACCCTCAACAGTTTATAAGCTATTATTATAGCATGTTTTACAAATATAACGAGTTAATATTTTCAACCTCATATGTTTCGTTATAACCGAGTTGGACAGTAATTTCAGTAATTCTTTCTAGCCAATACGCTGGCACACGTTTTGAAGATTGTGCTACTTACCTCTACGAATTTTGCGACCCATTCGTGGGTTGGATCAATAGTTTCAAAACTAGTGCTTTAGAAAATACTTTTAAATACACCTACAAAACTCACGTATATAACAAAACCAGCTTCTGCGCAACTAATTTAAAGAGTTGTTTTTAAATAATGTACATGCACGTGCTCAGCAATATATTTTCAAAATTAATAGTCCCACACTTGAACATTAGCGTCTTGTCTCAGCAACAAGAAGCAGTAAACAATCTGCTGACTACATTTATTTCAAGATACCTCCTAAAGACACCACATTTCATCAACCTGTTAAGAGTTTACAGGTTACAATACGCGAGTAATAGCGCACGTTAAATAAAACAGGCAGCGTATCATTAGTTTTCCTACAGATACGCGCACTTCGAATGAAGAGGCTGTAAAATGATGGTAAATTAGCACTTGTTCTTTAAATAACCTACGAAACCTCATCGTTTATCGAATCATCGTCGTCCACTTTCACTTATCCTGAGAACTATTGCACGATTTTCCGAGAAAATTTGTTAAATTGTTGATAATAAGATAGTATACACTTGAACCAGAAGTGCATTTCATAATAGACGCAGCAACAGGAAGTAAATATTTGCTAGTAAACACACATAAATGGATAATTTGGGGAAAACGTCTTTATGAAAATAAGTCCATGCTATTGAATAGGTATACCTTCTAGTTTGATGTTATTATAATAGAAGATAGTTACCTCAGTAGAAAATAGACCCTTGACAAATCGTCCAAACTGCCCTTTCGGCTTTTATAAAATTATTAAACTATGTAATCGGTTGCATAGCGAAGCTGCGGACAACGGGTCAAACGGTATTCGTAGTGCACAACAATCCGCGCTAATCAGTGCTTAGATAGGTGGACCAATATAGTGGCATATGCAACCGATCGTGCTTCGGAGGGCACGTAAAGCCGTCGGTCTCGGTTATCATAGGACCATCTTTCACAACCGTAAACCATGTAGTGGCACTTCTCTTCTCTTTTCGGCGGGTTAGGCTAGCGTCCTGCCCGGCATACGTGTAAAGAGGGCTAACAGAATTTACTCATTGCAGTTTTAACAGGCCATTTGCCTACACATAGAGGAAGAAGAAGAAGAAGATTAAGCTATGTATGTCTATCAACATTATTTTGTGGCCAACATTAAGGGAATCCCAACGCGAGTTCAAAATCTAAAATAGACTTTTCCGTAGGGAATCCGGCATGTCCATTTTTGTTTCATATACGGTGTAAATTGAACTGTATTTCCATTATAGGAATGGTAGCTTAGCTAAATTGTAGTAAATTAGTGGCTGTTGGTTATGCTAAACCTCTAAAATGGGTCTTGGCATTGTTATAAATTATAATGTTAAGAAAATTATACATATAAATCTAGACATGGGTTTATCCTTAAAAGATTATTTCATATAATTTAGTTTAACAAATTATTTTATCATATCATGTTTTCATCAAGTTTCCGATTTTTATTTCTTAATACAATCTTAGATATGATTTCTACCAATTTAAATGAGATAGTACATAGAATATTATGAATATAATTACTATTACAATAGAAAACACTTCGTTTGGTTAATTACAAGGTAATTAAAATGACAAAAATGAAAACAGCAAAACAAGCAGTGGCAGGTAGTGTATGATCACAGACTTATCGTGATTTGCACAACGGATGTAGAAGGTTGTTGATATTCTCCGCTGATTTCTATCGAAAAATGCGGCACCGATTTTATAATTTTCCAATTAATATCTCAATATCATAATAATTACAATACTTAACTGTATTTAATTATAATTACCATACGCATGTGTGATCACGCTTGCACAAATTAGGTAAAAGTAGAATACCAATTTATTATAAAATACACACTATAATATCATATAGATAACAATACCTACCGATATAAGCAAATACGTGTTAATCCCCACTGAAAAAAAAAACTATATATAATATATTCCAATCTGATGATAAAATGATACTTATTTTAAACAAATAACGGGGTCCTATCTTACTCTAACCCTAAACTATGTATAGCCAAAGAAACCATAAAACCATAATTTTTTTATTGTTCAAATTAATCCCCATGAATTTAGAAACATTTGTTCAAATGATTGGCCGCAATGTTGCTACGTTTATTATACTTTACTACTATACTAGTATACTTTATTAGGTCAAATTGTTTTCACGTGTAAATATTCGTTAAGTTTTCGAAAACATCTGTAACCACTGGAAGCCAGATGTAAAAAATACAGAGATTGATCAATTGCAATTGGAAGAGAACGTAGGCAAGCGCAATATTGAACTTGTACGTTGGAGCATTATCGTGAAGAGAAAATTTTGTTCCTTAACTTTCGTTAACGTTTAGCCTGAACTCTTACTTAATCTTCAAATGTTAAATTTGTTTAATAATTATTGATTACAGGGGCACTAGAAAACAAATAATGTATTAGTATTATTCCTTCTGTCTCACAAATACTTAGTTAGTAATCTTCCCAGTCGAAGGTTAAACCTTGAACTTGCAACTTAGTGGAGAACCTTTATTGTTCCCCTATGCTGTACTGGTTACTCTCAAGATCACAATGGTAAATCAAAGACTCATGCATGGTTACCAACCCTGCAATAAAGGGTGGGTAACTTCCTAGTGGTTTAAAAAAAAAGTTCTTATGAATCTGGATTCGAAAACGTTTCGTTACGGGCTTACAGCCCTCTGAAATTATACCCCATCTTTTTTCGGTAAGTTCAACAAGAACTGCATTAACGTAACGCTAGTATTTACATATTTACATTTGAAAATTCCATTTGCCATACAAAAAGACAGGAAAACAATTAAACTAGTAGGAACTAGGAACAAATAACGAAACGCAATAATTTCAGTTTATTAAATAGCAGTATTTTCCTATTTAATCAATGGTTTCTTGCCAATTTAGAAGAACTATTAGACTGTATATGGAAATTATTATTACGTTAATGCAATTATTATGGGAATTATCGATAAGGAGGTGGGAGTTATCGAAAAAGAGCTGTCAGCTGCAACTTTATAAAGGTTTCTGGACTCACATCCATAGAAACGTTTCTTTTACGTGAACTAAGAAATCACTTCTAATTTCTAACACCCTGTACACTGCTCAGTCTTTTATATGTAGCTAAGCCTTCTGGCTGTCCCATCATATCCCGAATGTAAGATTATAAAACTGTTGGTACATTTGTATATCTAGGATACTTATATGACGGAAGGGGTGAAAATGAAATTCGCCGTAGAATACAAGTAGGTAAAGTGGTTATGACACAATTGACCAAAATATG
This sequence comes from Limonius californicus, assembly GCA_014611495.1. NCBI lineage: Eukaryota > Metazoa > Arthropoda > Insecta > Coleoptera > Elateridae > Limonius > Limonius californicus. The sequence continues at coordinate 10,716 of JABXWE010024864.1, read as the reverse complement.
GAAAAGCCCAAATATAATGCAAAACTCAAGACAGAATATTGTACAGACCTTAGTTCTACTAATTTTCAGTACGCTGAAACCTGCAATATCAATGACGGATAGATCGCGTTTGAAAAGGTGATGTGTCGGAGAATGCTTTACATATCCTGGACGACATGAAGAAACAACGTCTGAAATCTTAATGAAATCAAATCAAAACAAAGGCTATCGTCATCCATTTATAGCCGAATATTAAAAATGTCTGGCGTAATATACACGAGGAAATAATTTAGAAAAACTCGCAGTACAGGAAAAGCCAAATGGAAAACGCAAACGAGGGAGATCACCAACTCGTTGGACCAACACGATCGAGTCACTGTTGAATATAAATGTCGAGCAGGCCGTTAGAACCTCACATAATAGACAGAAATGGCGAGAAGCAATAAGAAAAGCGATAACAAATCTTGAAGAGAACGTAGAAGTGCCATAATCTCCACCCATCTGACAAGATGGAAGGACTTCATTTTCAAAACCGTTTTTGTTATGTTTTATATTATACTACCTAATAAAAACCAATTTTTTCGACTATTAGTGACAATCATCATCCATGTGTTAGTATTAGATAGTAGGAATTATGAATTGATTGTAAGAGGAGCTGTGCATCAATGGCCACCAAGGAGTGGCGATGCCATTCGATTAGAATTTTTTCTTTGAGGTACAGTTAAAGAAATATTATCTTGAACTTCGGTAGTAAATAAGCATGATATACAATATAGAATAATCAAGGCGTGTACATCAATTCCACGTGCTACTCTTCCTTAAGTTAGTAAAACTGTTAATTACTATGATTGACCGAAAGTAACTACTCCTATGATCCATTTCTATATTCTATTCAACAATCTTGGTTGGTAATGCGCGTATGTTGGGTTGCGTCAACCACTTTTAATGGGGGAGATCTTAGTTCAGGCCTACCCTGTATATATACATACTAGAATATAAACGTTTTTAAAAATCAACGCACAGTTGTTGTAAATTGCAGGTCTTTGCCAACTATTTTCTGTACATACATTAAATTGATTAGAGCAAGTTGTTTATTTCTTACTCCCTTTGTACTGAAAACTAAACCATCCATTATTACATAATGGCCACAGTAAACTTCAATAGCTGTTATAGACAAGGAGTAGCTGTGCAAATGCTTTTGTTTATTATTCTGCGATAATAAGGGTTTGCAAGCATACAACTTTATTACTGGTATGATTATAGCACGAGTACAGCACTATATTTTACATTAATACAATGTAGCCGGTGCTCTAGTTAATTTTAAGACTCCATAGAGTATGCCGACAATTGTGCACGCTGCCTACAGGGTGGCATTAGGCGTAATTGTTATATGAAGGAAATTATATGTGGGAACCCACTCCATAAGAGTTTTTCTATAACATATAAATTTAGTGCAGACATTATAAAAGAGATGTTATAATTTTACCTTGCATGATACATAAAAATTACTAAAGCAGTCTTTGTACAAAAGTCTTCTGCTACGGCACGAAGTAAATAAAGGATTTATACAGAATTCAACAACAAAATGTAATGCAATATACCGTATCAAGTATTGCAAAAAAGGAAGGAAAGTATACTAATGGTAAATTTTGTTAACGTGAACACATGTACTAACATATTAACGCTTACACAACTTGTAATAATATTCTCATTTTATAGGCACGATGTCTTGGAAGAAGTAACAAGTACAGCTGCTGTAATTGCTGACACCGGTCGGCTTGGCAAAAAAATGTAGTATGGCCAACGCTACACTTCAGCCGCCTTTTATTACCCCTAGATGTTACCTATTTAAGACAAAAACGATCTAGAAACCGAAATTCCCGTAGAAAAAAACCATCTAAATATTACGGCGGTTCCCGGGAATTGAACTCGTGGTATCTGGTATCATAGTAACCCCACGGATATTATAGAGCGTGGATGCGGCATTGCAAACTACCAGCTGTATAACTTTGTGGCGCCAAACCACAATATAATAGGTGTCCCATGGCCACCAACCCGGTTTCTAAATACTGTCGCTCTTATTAAATTTACATTTCTAATTTTATGTCAAAACATTGTGTCATTAAAAGTTTGTATTGTGTGACAAATAGGAACTACAATTCTTTAAATAAGAAAATCGGTAATCATATTCTTTGCAGTTGGTGTCCGTATGTAGCTTCAAAACAGCATGTACTGTCTATAACATTCTTGGGTAAAACTGTGCGGTCTATGCTTACATCACATAGCTATTCAAAATTAAATGGATTACAATAGAACACAATACAAAGTGAGATAACGAGATACCGGAAGTTATTGCCTTAGTAGCTTCACCAGTTTACGTATTACGTCTCAGCGTTCTTATACTTCTTACTAACAATGCTTTCCATCTCACGAAATGTTTGCATATCCCTTCAAGTATCCTTGGAATTGCTTATCCAAGCGTAACAACCGATATTTCAAGCAGTTTTTTACTGAATAGTTTCAAAATCCCATTGATCATAGTCTCAATGCGAAAATAGCATTTGTTTATATGTACATGATTTCTATTTCAGCGTAGATATACTCGTAATTCTGGGACAATAAAATCCAGCGGTTTGTAAAACTATTATGGACGTTAGTTCTAAAAAGAATTGTTTCTTATATAGTTCAAGATAAGAAACATATAAAATAATGAAATCACACGAAAGAAGAATTATAGTCTCTAAAATGCTAGTCCTCAAATGACACAAACCCACTCAGCTAAAGCGCCTTGCATATAAAGCTACGACATATGTTTACGTTATCAAAATTAATCAACAAGCTACTTGATCTCTTTTGTTGAACGCCTACTACATAAACAGAACTGCACGAAAAACGGGCAAAGCTGCAACTTCTCTATTTCTTATGCGATTTTAACAAATGAAACACCAAATTGGATGGTTGATAGTAAACGATTTTGCTCAATTTCAGAAACTTCCGTCAACTTTTTTATTTCTTATGGTCGCTATATTGGATTTACACACCTTTTTATTACATACAAATTTGTTGAAATTTGAAAATTGGTGAAAATCGTTAATGCTTCGACAAACAATTGAAACGAGCAGGTAAATAAATAATTTATTTTAAAAAATTAGAAGATATTCTAGGCGAATTGCTGTTAGGAACATTTCAAAATCATGGATGGTATAAGCAAGATCGAGCTGGTACTCAGAACGCCCGCATTGTTCGAAAGCCTCCACGATAGCCATGCTTAACGCCTATATATTACCTTCTGAGCATGATATGGTAGACGAATTGCTAATAGTATCTAACACTTTAAAATCATGAGTGGTATAAGCAAAATTGGACTGGTACTCATAACGTCCACATTGTTCCAGATTATTTAAAGGCACGTTTTCCAAATTCATGTATTGGCACGTTTGGTCTTGTTGGCTGGCCTCCACAATCGCAATGCTTAACGCCTACGGACTACTTTCTGAGCGAGACATGGTAGACGAATTGCTATTAGTAACACTTTAAAATCGTGAGTTTTTTTTTAAATTAGTTAGCACTACAATTTGTCACAAATAGACATTCAATAGTTGATTTAATAATTGTAAGTAGATGAGAGGCATGAAGGTGAAGCATCCAGTGATGGTTCACCTATATTAAACTTAGACTAGATTAACAAAATCAGAAAATCATGAGTGGTATAAGCAACATCGAACTGGTACTCATAACGCCCGCATTGTTCGAAACTATTTAGAAACACGTTCTCCAAATTCGTAGCTTGGCACGTTTGGTTTTGTTCGCTGACCTCCACGATCGCCATGCTTAACGCCTATGTATTATTTTTCTGAGCGAGCTCGGTTATAACGGCGACTTGTATATATCGGTATACATTTTTGAACAATCTTTGGGTATAAAATCTATTTCTATTTATGTTAACAAAGCAATTTAAATTTTCGTACAGTAAGAAACTGTTGTGTCTCGGATATTATGTTTAACGGATATAACAGCCGAATACTTTCAGTGCCAAAGGTCTCGTTATAATGTACATACATGATTATAAGCCAATTTTACGTTTATTATAAATAATAAATAATATACAAGAGGAACTAGACAGCACATTACTAATGAATATCTGCTTATAAGCAACTTCACCATCAACTATTATATGTAAAACTATAAAATTTGAATATTCTAGCAGGTGCTATTAAATCAAAATATATCGTTATTATGGTAGTTTTACATATTTAATATAAATCAATTTAAAAAATGTACCTGGTTCTAGATATACTCATTTTTTAATATATTCCAATGCTATTTTCTCCGTGTTTGATAATAAAGATATAAAGATTTGAACTCCATGTCCAGTTAAGAAGATTAGATAACCCATAAATCACAACCAGGTAATATAATCATGGTTATATAAAAATTAAGTGAGGGAAATTGAAGCCAGCGTTCTTAGAAGGAATTTATAATTATATGATTCCTTTCCTTCATATTCGTCAATAAAGAAACATCGCCATGGCATATCGCTGATTAGACGGCGTATGTGTCGTAAACTTTCATAAGGTTATAATTAAAGTTAGGTTCACGTACAGCAAATATAACGTAAATCTTACTAATATACGTCTTTCAGACATATTTGTTGCATAAAAAATTATTAAACGGCGGCAACGCGGTTCAATGAACGACAATGGTGTTTAGAAAAAGCTTCGCTAGACAATTAATCACACCAGGCCGCATGCGAATATATGGTTTGAGAAACGCGTATGCAAAATAAGTTGTACAAAAGAAATAAAAATCGCAACCAGCTTTCTCTAGTTTCATATTTAACCGTGCGTTTATAACGCGATGACACCACCTTTGCCTTATTAGGGCGTAGAGATAGGATGCGAAGGATTAATGGGTTTCCGGGTGTCTTATGGGCACAAATATTTAATATTACTTTTCATAATTAATCAAAATTAATTTAAAACTATAATATTTACATATAGTGGTTGTTAAAAAATTTATAGAAAGGTTTCCGTTGAAGTTTAACAAAACAGTCTCATATGAATCGCCGTTTAAGAAATTTTTCAACCGAATTTCGTAAACTTTTTTTGTTGGATAGATCTCTGAAAAAGGCTTTAAACGCATATGTCACTTGTTTTGACGACTAAACTCATGGCCAACTGTGATCTCGTTTTGGGGTTGAAATTTAGTGTTACTATTAGTACTATTAGTACTATTAGGGATTTCTTCAGAGCAAAAGTATCCCCGGATTCTTATTCGGGACCACTTAAATCTCTACTATACCAATTTTTATCGCTCCTAAATACAGGGTGTCCCAGCTGAGACTTTTTAAATTCTTTGATAACAAAAAAAGTGACGCGAATTAAACACATTTAGTGGATATTCTAATAATACCGAATGCTTCCCAAGCAACAACTAAATTTACCAAAGGGTAGTCCAACAAAAACATACGCCAAAATTAACAAAATCTTTATTGTTAAATGTAAAATTAGCTGTATACAAATTGAACACGTTTTTATTGTATTAGAGCAACTCAAAAACAAACAAATAAGAAGTATAATAACTAACAATAATAATGTACTTAAATAGTAGTCATTTCAATTAGTCCACCAGAGACAGTGACAATGACAGTGACAATTACAGTGACAATGACAGTGACAGTGACAATGACAGTGACAATGACAGTGACAATGACAGTGACAATGACAGTGACAATGACAGTGACAGCGACAATGACAGTGATAGTAGTTGTTGATTATTTTTCAAATTTTTGTTTTCCATGACATACTTTGCTAAATTAATAGATACGCACTATAAATTCAGAAAATCTTAAAAGACAGAAGAATGACAAATTTCATATGTGGAAGACATATATTTAAAGAAGTGGAAACATTTAAGTATCTGGGAACAACAGTGCATAGATAAATTAAAAAGCAAGACATAAACGAATGGATTCTGAAAGGAAACAGAGCATTCTACAGTAATACACAAATGTTAAAAGACAATAAACTTAGTAAAAGAACTAAACTAAGAATATACAAGACAATAATTAAACCAATAATAACAGCAGAAACAACAATACTAACGGTAAAGGACAAAGAAACGCTTAAAATACTCGAAAGAAAAGTCATAAGAGCAATAGCAGGACAAAAGAAGATATATGAGAATGAGTACAGGAAGTTAATGAATCATGAACTAGAATGGATATTGGGTAAAGAAAATATAATAAGAAGTATTAAAGCAATGAGAATAAGATACAGAAGTAAGAAAAAGTCAGCTCTAAGATGCATAACAGGATGGGTGCCAATAGGTAACAGACCTCAAGGAAGACCAAAGTGTAGATGGAAAGAACAAGTAGAAGAAGACTTAACACAGATGAACGTGAAATAGTGGAAAAAACAATTAACAAACAACAAAGAAACGCATGGAAAAATAGTATTTCAGGCAAGAACACATCAATCGCTTTGAAGTGAAGTGTAGTTGAAATTAGAAATACAAAGGACTAAACCACCTAGTAAATAGGATAAACTTAAGTTCTAAGTTGTAGAACAGCTATAATTTCTACTGAAATGTATTAGCGTATTATTATTATTATTATATATATATGGTTATTTGATTTTTTTTTAAATATCAGTATCAACTGTCCACAACCTGTGTAACATCAATGTTAAAAATCCATTACGGCTGAAATTTAAATAATGGAGCAAAATTAACCAGCTTCCTCTAACACCTGCAGGTAAAATAATAATTAAATCAGCGGGATAGTTACAAATGATTGGTATTATACATTACTAGAATTACACGTCGTTATGTTGATTTGAAAAAACAGTGTTATATAAACATCGATTAGACAATTTATAGTAGTTTTATATATATTAAAATTGTTTCCTTAATTGTCGCCGATATGAGTCGTGCAAATGAAAGTGGTTTATAATTTTCATCGTACCTGCTGACGAAAGTGAAGACCTGTTTAAGGAAATCGAAGAGATATAATGAATTGTTTCTGTAATTAAGGTGTGGCTTATGTAGGTTACAGATGAATGCTATTTATTTCGAGAAGATGCGCAACTGCGAACTTGCTCACGTTTCTTATGGGAGTAAACAGATTTAGTTTTTTAGATAAACAATTTAGTTTGTTCAGCAGTTAAAATGTATACATAAATAAATTTTTACTAAAGTTTATGTTTTTTAAATAATATCTGGAGGATGAATTAACCACGCGCGTGGGTGGATTTGAATATGTAATTACCCAAATTCTCTGTATTACGTGGATTTCTTAAGAAACTAACGGGAAAAAAAGTATTGCGCCCACAAAAATTTCTCTTTTCGTTTCTAGTTATAAAAGTGTTTCATAAATCAATCTTAATAATAATTTATGTGACTCTATCAAATGTATTTTGATCCTTTTTGTACTGACAGAGTAGTTAGCTAACTTTCTAGAATATTCCATATGCATTGTATACTGATTTTTATTACCTTAGACAGCTAATCAATCAAGTAAAATTAAATTGGCAATACGAAATTTGCCTAAAATACTTCTAACTGACTCTACTTCATTCGATCCTTTACTGATTTGGTTTAGATACTGTTTTCTAAATTCTTTTTTATACTGCTATTAAGCACTGTTCGGGTCATTTGCAGGAAGTTCCTTTTCAGTTAACACCCAGGAATTTGTCTACAAATTAAAGAATTATATTAAAATAAACACTTCTCAAAAACCAACTACGCTCTGAAAAACATTTTTGACGAAGAAATTATTTTAGTGAACGAAGGAAAGTGTTTTTTGAACGAAGAACTCAACAATTTCTTAAATTAAACGATCTGAAAAACATTTTTAACAAAAGAACTATTTTTATGAAGAGATAATAATGTCTAAGAAATCATAGGATATTTACCCCTAGCAATAAAGATTTAAATATAACATATTTCATTTAACGGTAGCTGGGAGAAAAATATGGAAGAGACTTTGTTTTTTCATGATATCCTTTCTGTGTTCGGGGCGGCAATAAATACTCTGTATGTCTTTAAATATCTTACAGCTATAACGTTTGATTATTAAATAACATTTTAGAAAAACCGAACTATTTAAAACTTTTCCAAGCTGTCAAGTAGTATGTAATTTTTCGAAATAACTATGTGCAACTTTATAGGTTGACCGAAATAAGTAATCCTGATACTCAGTTAACCGCTACCAATTTAATTGACGCGACATTATCGTTATACCTCGCTACAATTTAAACAAACAGTATTCTATTTTATTTTCTCAGTCGCATCTTATCGTTATAAATCATTTATTAGATTGTTGCGTTTTTTCAAAATGAATGCACGAACAGCAAGCGCGACTGTTCTATTTAACATGAATATAATACCCGTGTAACGTCAGGACTCGTGCGCTGTAACGAGACACTTCCGCATACAGTTTCGAGAACTAACAGCGTGATAATCTCAGCTGGACTACCTCCTTAATGCTTGTTTTACTGTTTAAATTTTCTTCATAGACAAAATTCCTGCTCAATATTCGTAAATATGAGTGAACTTGCAGTTGTAGTTCTGGAAACTAGGAAGCTGACATATTGTATAGATACATTGGATCAAACTTTTTTCAATAGGCACCCCCAGTTTCTCAATATATCATTTAGGTTATCCTTTGGTGGAATTTGAAGGTTAGGATGACCAAATTTTGAAAAATATGTATATGAATGACAGTAAGTATATGATGGCGACAAATATGTTAAGTACTGGCGGAGCTAATTAGATAGACCATAAATCATAAACACCATTTATGAGATGCAAATTCATTATTTCATTTTACTAAATCTGTGTATGGTTTCCCTCTCAAGTTTCTTATATAAAATTGAAGATGTACATGACCACTTTCCAGTACACATAGAACATTTTCATAATCATTGGTCGTATACAGAAATTGTAGAAGGTTAAATATCAGCCCTCTTGAAGTGATCGCAACTGCATCAGCTGCTAAAAAGTAATAGTAGACTGGATAAGGAATAGTTAGGTATTAGTCAATCACCATGGAGGTATTCACAAACAAGTACTACCACGGTTTTGTCGAAAACAACTTCTCGAAAATAAGCCATACAGCTTACATAATTTAATGACATATGTCAGCAAATCCATATATGTTCTTCCTTCCTTTCTTAGGGCGAGAGCTGCAGCTGGGTGTAAGTAATGACCTATCCCTTATGTAACACGATTTGCAAAAAACAAACAACAAAACAAAAAACTATAAAGCAAGTAGCACATTTTTAAGGAATTTCGCGATGATATGAAATCGACTGCGGTTTAGTTTTAGATAGTGGTCAGATATCGTACTAATTGAAAGAAATTACGGAACCGACAAAAGGTTGAAATTGTGTCAATACCAAAATACAAAAAAAAACGTGTTTGCTCTACTAAAGTCTGCTTATACAAAACTATTTTCTGTCCGTTTCAATACAAATGAACTTAATAAATACACCACATATGTAAAGGTATTTGATCATGTAATAAGTGATATATATATATACAGGGTAGAAATGTTACTGGAATAAATTCTCTAACTTGGATATACAGTATTTCTATAAAAATGTTCGTTGTTCAATGGCTACATTTAAGCGACCATATTCTTAGTTTATTTTCACCGGGAGGGGTGCAACCATCCCTAACTTGTTTGTCAAATGTAAGTGTATGCCAAGTGACACATCTTTCAGCTCATTTCAAGAGGAATACAAAGAATGTTTTATTTTCTAATTATTCTATATTCTAAGAGGTTACTTGTTAAAAAAATAAAACGTACAATATAAGATAAACGGCGTTTAATGTAAAACGTGTTCAAAATGATCACCATTCGTTCTTGGAAAAAAGCCAATCAATGATTAAACCCATGTCTTGCATTCTGTAACATTTCCGGTGAGTTTTGCCTGATTTCTTCATGCGTGATATGTTGCTGCAGGTTATTATTATCAATGGTCCGGTATCAGAAGTGAAATCAGGCAAATCTCACTAGAAATTTTACAACTTGGCGTGGATTGTCAGCTTTCCAAAACAACAATGTCAAAATCGGACAAGAAACAAAAAATTTTTTATCGTATTCGTGAAGTGATGGAGAAAAACGTTGACGCCCACATATCCGTTACGGTGCAGAATTCAAAAAAATTACTAGGTGAGTTAAAGGTTAGATATCCTCAGGTATACACGGTTATAGTTTTTCGCACACGTTTAGAATCACCTTCTATAAAAACGATATTGCAACTTTTTGACACTAACTCAACCCACTTTTTTTGCAAATATCACCGTTTTGTCAAACGATTACATCTTAATCAATCATACATAAAAAACTATGTATTAGATAAACCCAAAGGACGGAATGCTAGCATGAAAAATAGGCGTAGGATAAGATCCCTTACTTGCGTGCTCGTTGCAACGTTCCTGGGTTTTAATTGGAGTTTCAAATTTCTGCGGCACAGTAAGTATTATTCACTACATAGACCATTACTAAGGACGCTGAACAACAGTAAGACAAATCTAGCATCATACAATTATATATTATCTTATTCTTACATATACTCTTCAGAAAAACAGACATAATTATATTTAAAAATTAAAAAAAATAATGAAGTAACTCATTACTAGAATAAAGAATAAATTACAATTAAACATGGAAGTAACGTCGTCCAATAAATATTTCGGATAATTCAACTTTTTCTTTTTTACTCAAATACA
>JABXWE010024863.1:0-10293 GCA_014611495.1 Limonius californicus | reverse complement strand
AAGAAATCTTTACAAGGAGGAAAAACAAAAAAGAATAGCTGGTACGATAGAGAATGCGAAGAAATCACAGAGCAAGTAAACCAAGCAAAAGCGAAAATGTTGAGAGAGAATACGATAGAAAGTGAAGCCCAGTTTAATGAAATGAGAAGGAAAGCAAAGAGTCTATATAGAAAAAAGAAAAGGGAAAAACAAGAATACGCAATACAAGAAATGGAAGAGAGTTACAGGAAGCAAGATATAAGAACCTTCTATAGGAAAGTAGGAAACGTCAAGAAAGAATACCGACCAAAAGTAAATATATGCCGTGACAGAAATGGAGGTATGATAGGAGGAAGAGAGGGAGTTCTAAACAGATGGAAGATAGCACAGAAGAAAGTAGGGAGGAAACAATTAATAAGAGCCAAGAAAGCAGTAACGTGGAACCACCCACAGAAGAAGAATTCCGATTAGCGCTGCAAAAGATGAGGAATAATAAAAGCCCGGGTAACGATAATGTTCAAACTGAACTAATAAGATATGGTGGTAATCAACTTATACAAAGAGTATATAAAGAGTTATGTCAAATCTGGGAGAGAAAACAAATGCCGAAGGATTGGAAAGAGGCGGTAATTAACCCCATCTTTAAGAAAGGAGATCGACTCGATTGCGCGAACTATAGACCTATATCGCTCCTAAATGTTGGGTACAAGCCGTTAGCCTCAATAATAAATAACAGATTGAAAAAAAGCGCAGAAGAAAAAAATAGGAGAATACCAGTGTGGCTTTAGGGAAAACAGATCGGTAACCGACCAACTTTTCACACTACAGCAGATACTAGAAAAAACAAAAAAAAAAGCAATTACTTTACATTATGCTGTTTATAGATTTTCGCCAGGCATACGATAGCCTGAACAGAAAGAAGTTATTCGAGACAATGACAGCGCTAAGCTTCCCAAAAGAGTTGATTAAACTGGTGGAAATGACCCTGGAAGAGACATGGAGTCAGGTAAAGATAGAGGGCACAGTTTCAGAGGGTTTTCAGACAACCAAAGGCTTACGCCAAGGTGACCCGTTATCTACGACATTATTCAATATAGCTCTAGAAGGTATAATGAAAAACAGTAAGGTCGCGGGTGACAAGAACATCCTGAAGAGCTCTTACCAAATAATGGCCTTTGCGGATGATTTGACCATCATTTCGAGAACAAACGAAGAACTAAAGGGAATCGTAAAGAAAATAGAAAAAGAGGCAAGAGAGTATGGCCTGGAAATAAACGAAGAAAAAACGAAGTATCTACTAACGGCATCAAGGAAGGGCGGGGAAGGAAATAGTTTGAAATTTAAAAGTGAAGTGGACGATAAAAAATACAGTTTCGAGCAAGTCAAAAATTTTGTGTATCTCGGGACAGAAATAACGGACACAAGTGATCAGCACAGTGAAATCGAGCGAAGAATGCTAATAGGAAAGAGAAGTGCTGCATCTCTGAAATCAATCATAAAAAACAAAAATATCTCGCGAAAGGTAAAGTTAAGAGTTTATAAAACCATTATAAGGCCGACTTTAGTGTATGGAAGTGAGATGTGGGTTTTAAATAAAGTGTACATAAGAAAGCTTGGGATCTGAGAGAGAAACATACTTAGGCAAATCTTCGGGGGGATCAAAGAAGGAGACGTATGGCGGAGGCGTACAAACGAAGAAATCTATACCCTGTTTAAAGAAACCACAATAGTAAATGTGATAAAGCAGGGAAGACTCAGATGGTTGGGCCACCTGGGAAGAATGTCAAATGAGAGGGTTCCAAAAAAAGTTTTCAAAGAAACTCCAGCGGGCACAAACAGGAGGGGAAGACCACAAAACGAATGGTTTAAAAGCGTGAAAGAGGACCTGGAAGAATTAAGAGTAGAACACTGGGAAGAACTAGTAACGAGAAGGAAGGAATGGAAGAAGATAGTTGAAAAAGTCAAGGGCCTTAAAGGCCTCTCGTGCTGATTTATATATACAGGGTGTCCTTTAAATACCTTAAAAGCTTCAGGTAGCACTCTTCTGTAAGAAATACAGTCCTCAAAAACACGAACACGAACTTCCTATAGTGCTTAGTTTCCTCACACGAGACACTTAAAGAATATTATACTTGGCAACGTTGACGATGTCTTTGCATTTATGGAGAATTTAATTAGTAGGCCGACATTACATGAAGCAAAATCGAGATGTCCAAAAATTACGTTTTTATCATTTAAATTTTTAAATTATATAATATTCATTTATCATTTTTAACCGCGTCTGGTAAAAAGAGGTAATTAATAAACTGAATGACAGTGATGTTGATTTAAAAATTAGACTGTCCATTATTACTCTTATCTGATATTTTTTAAATTGTTTGAATCATTCTGCCAATGCAAACTATTCTGCTGGATTTTAAATAATAAAACCAAAATCATTATGCACAACCCTTTTTGTATTTTATTAATTTACAAATTGTTCAAAATTTCAGCCTCAACTTCGTGGCATTTCATTGCCCTTGTAATAATGGATAATTGGACACGCCGCAGCATGTCTTCGTTTATTGTTGTCGCCGCCTCACCTATACGCTGTACCAAATCTTCGTAATTTTCAACAGGCGTCAAATATACCAAGTTTTTCAAATGACCCCACAAAAAGAAATCAAGTGGCGTCAATCGGGACTTCGTGGAGGCCAGGCTACCCTACTTCCGCGACCTATCCATTTTCGTGGATAATTTTCGTGAAACCATTGCCTAACTCTAGCAGCGTAGTGACTTGGAGCTCCGTCTTGTTGCATCCACATATCCCGACGAACTTGCAAAGGAACATCTTCTAATAAAGGTGGAAGGTCGTTATTTAAGAAAATTAAGTAGTTCTCAGCATTTAATCGGTTAGGTAGTACAAAAGGCCCAAGGAGTTTATTATCTACGATTCCTGCCCAAACATTCACTGAAAACCGAACTTGATAATTTCCGTGGTGCAGGGCATGAGGATTTTCATGTGCCCAGATATGTTGGTTGTGAGAGTTAAAGATGCCATTTCTCGTAAATGTCGCTTCGTCTGTCCACAGAATGTTGTTTACAAATCTTGCATTTCCTCTATGTTTTTCTAATAACCAATCGCAAAAGCTAACACGTTTCTCGTAATCTTCCTCTAATAAATGCTGCACTCTTACTTTATGGAACGGATATAGTAGATCTTCCTTCAAGATGTTATAAACGGTGGTCTTGGAGGCACCAACAACTCTAGAAAGAGCACGCACGCTAGTACCCGGATCATCTGTTACAAGTTCCAGTACCTCCTCTTCTAAATTTCCGTTTCTAACATATCTTGGTCGGCCTCTATCAGCATTGGGAGCACGACGGATATTTCCTGTTTCTCTAAGCCTTTGATTTGTAGCCCGAATTACCACATGGCTGGGATGTCTTCTATTCGGAAAACGCTCGGCGTAAATCCTAGCAGCTTGATTGCAGTTTCCGTGGCACTCCCCAAGAACCCAAATCATGTCAACGTACTCGTTTGTGTCGTACTCCATAGGAAATAAATGCAAATAACCCAATAACAAAACAGGAACCAAAGCAACAAAATGAATGAAAGCAACAAAGTGAATGAATTATAGAAACTTGCTACTTATTTGAGTGGTTATTCCTTATAGATTTATCTAAGCCTAGCTTAGAAAAACGCAAATAAACTCACAACGAACCAGGAACTGAAGGAAAATGACAATGCAAACGTCCCGATAAGTAAATCAAAGATTTTGTCAAATGTCGAAAAACAAATTTTCTACTTTTCATCACAATACCATGGCCTTGCACTGTTGTCAAATGTAGTATTTAGGAAATTTATCATTTTTAACAGTACTTCCAGAAGAGCAACTAGAGCGTCAACTCAATATTAATCTTTACATAATCAAGTGGCAGTCAGTCACTTATCAGCAGATACGTGCAACATTAAAGTTCTCGTTATTGTTTCCATGAAATTCTGTTTTAAAGATATGAACTTTAACACTCTCGTACAAGAAAACTAAGCTCCAAATACCTACTTTTTTTTGAAGATTTGTATTAAGCATTCATAAAGGAAAAATTCTACCTGAAGCTTTTAAGGCATTTAAAGGACACCCTGTATATATAATTAGTTAATAATTGAGAAAAGGGAAGGATTATGGGATCAATCCCTCCATGTCATTTATTGCAACACAATATTTACTGAATGTTCTGAAATCGAACAGATTGTAAATACCAACAAACAAAAAAAAAAAAAGCAGAACTGGTTTACAACATTTTAAAGATAGTAAATTACCATTTCTTTTTAAAATTATTACTTTTAGTTATATATTTCAATAGCTATGTACTTAATTAGATTATTGCCTCTAGCATTGTTCAAAAACATTTTTAAGAAAATTTATATACTGAGCGTACTAATAAATTCTATTGCGAGTTTACTGGTGTTTAGTTTTTGGAAATCGGATTACAAATAAAGTTGTACTATTCCGGTCGAGTATAAAAAAAATGCAAATTTTGTTGCTTTTTCAAAATAAATCTTTTATTAATCATTTTTATTAAAAACAAAATACCGAGCGGAATTCCTTGTAAAAATACGAATTTTTTGGTGTATGACAAAGTGTGATTAGTACATTTTGGAAACCTTTATTTTGCCTTTGCAGAATTTGTTTTTAACAAGAGCGCTGGAAGCGCCTTAACTGTAGTTTGTGTTAATTTAAAACAAATAAGTGAATTCATTTCCTAAACTCATGTGTTTTGTCATCCCCATTATGTGGATGCCCCATTATGTTGTAAATAGCTTGGATAACACAGTATACTATATTTATTGCTTTTGGTAACAATCACAAATACAATAAGACGTGTAAAGGGTTGAAAGTGCAGTTTATAGTTATTGTCATAATAACAACAATAATATTGTTCTATAAATAAAATGCAAGTACATCAACAACGAAAGCATACAAGGCATATTAATTACAATCAACTATTTAATACTTACACATTAGAGAAAAATAAATTACTTTTCATAAATTACAAACCGGAATGAACATTTGAATTAACTCTAAAAAGATAATTACAAATTTAAACGAATTTTTAAACTAATAGGCAATGCAATGCATAGAATTTGCAACTGTACAAAATAACAGCGAATTAAAATAACAATAAACACATAGGTAAAGGTGTAATACACTTAAGTACCTAGTATTGAAATACAAAGTTATCAATTTCTTCATAAAGTACTAAGGCATGCATAATACAACTGCCTTTGCTGAAACCTACATTTAACAATAATTTTCAACTTTCTCTTCAACAGGAGCACATGAGAAAATTAGGCTTAATTTTTTCATGGAATGCTATTGTTCTATAGCATCCTAAATTGAGATTACGATGGCACAGGACTTGTTGGACGAGATCCCACAGTGAAATCTTTGTACTGGGAAAATACACAGATCTAAAAAACAAGATAAAATTATTTTGTGGCACGTGCAAAATAATAAACCATTCAGTTCATGTTTATCAGCAACAGATAACACAAAAATTTTAAGTACCTGCCTACTTACTATTATTGCCTAAATCAGAACAATAGGGAAATTACATAAGATAAAAAATGTAAACAGCGAAAAACATTCCTCTCCATACCTTATCTTTTAATTGCTGGCACAACTGCAAGCCAACAGTAAAAAGTACAAGAACTTCATTCAACCACGGCACAGAACACTCAGCATGACTTGAGTCGAATTTCATGGTACCATGGTTATTACTAAGTTGGTAAAGGGCAACAATTAGTTTATGACTTTGTAAATAGAAACTGATTGCAATATCTTCTGGAAGATTTGGAGATAAAGATTTCTGGAAAATTAATTCGTTAATTTAAAACTTGAAAAAGTATGATTACATACCATATTTCGACCCTTTATTAAATCATCCATTGCTCTTTTTCTGGGGACTATAAGACTAGTCCGACCTCTTTGTAAACTGCCTAAAATATTTCCTAAGATATGCAATACTTCATCAGATGACCTAAAAAGATATCCAATGAAATAGTATTATGTCTCTTTAATGTAGAATTCTTTCATATCTCCTTTATTATTAAAAATATCAAGAAAAAATTTAAATCGTGCCATATAAAATTATTATGACAGGGTATTTGGTCGAGCCCTGGGTCTTTTAAATGGAGCTTCCAGTATACTGTTAAATTTTTACATTCTTCATAGATGGAAGATTAAAATTATAGCAGCCTAAACCTTATTGGCTTTAGCGTTATTTAATTTATTTGTATAACTTTTGTTCACATTTATTACAATGTCCTTGCATAACTAATGAAACTAATTAACTCTAATTTGATACAAAGTTTATTAAAGTTTAATGACCAAAATTACTTGGTCAAGTGAAAGATAACTCGATATACTATACAGAACTAATTGCAATTTATCGTAATTTTTAAATAGAACACCAACCGTGTTCTTGCATTATTTAAATGTCAATTAAAATAGCTTTCATTTTATATAGGCTGTACTTAAACTACCGTTAAACGGTCATGTACTAAAATGCCGTTAATAGATATGATGTCATTGAAATGACGTGTTTGACATTGCCGTTGCACATTATCGGTACTGAATGTCATTTTCGATAAAATATAGAATATGGCATTTTTTATTCGAGTTTTTTATTGAAAATGATACACAAACATGTAATAACTACAAAATATGCTACATATAGCATTCTCTACAAAACCACCTAACCTTGTTATTTGTTTGTTTTATTTAAAGTCGGCCTATTTCTGCTACTATGGCTAACCACTGACGCCAGGGAGCGATCCTACCACACCTGGAAATTTAGCCTGTTTGAGGGTTCTTTTGACGTGCCCAACAACACTTGGACACGGGGCCTATGATTTTACTTCCTATCTCAGAAGAAGGGCTGTTCTAGCGTTTTCTATCGCTCAGAAAAAAAACCACCAATCTCGGCGTCCGGATTCGAACCCAGGATAGCTGCGTGAAAGGCATATGGCCAACCTATCCGAGCTACCGGCGCCGGTAACGTAATGTAATGTAACCTAACCTAACCTAACCTAACCCCAATCTATACCATTAATATCCAGATTCACACCTTTAGTATTTAGCACAAATTGTTAACATAATAATTAAAAAACTGAACGCAATTGCAACCAAAATAACATGAAGTAGGTAGTGCCGATAATGTGCAGCAACGGCAATATAATAAGATGCCGTCAATTCGACCACGAAAATGCACGAAGCGAACGGCATTTCAATAAAAAGCCGTCAAACACGTCACTTCAATGACGTCATATCTATTAATGGCATTTTAGTTGTATCTTAAAAAAAGTATTGTATGGAGAAACAGCAAGCCAAAAACTCTTCAAATAGTAGTATGAACTTCTCTCCACTTTTCCACATCAACATAAATGTGGTAGTAAATAGTTAACTGAAATAGGTTTAAAACACCCTGTAGCATCTTGAAATAGTTTGTAATATCTGCAAAAAGTTTAGAGTATGTAGAATAAGACTACCTACAACTTTTTTGAGTAAACTTTTCAATATTTTGAGTAATATATGAGATATAAACGAACAAAACACCCTTTATATAAAATTATCAAAAATACACATTTCAAAACTATCGATTGATAAAAAGATCAGCCTGCTTGACCTTACTGAAAGGTCTTTTCCCGATTCAAATAAGATTAATAATTACTTGAATTTATAATTTTTTCCAACATCATCTATATGATAGATTGCTTGTTGTAAGTGGTTTGCAGCATCCTGGATTTGTTGCAGTTTCCAAGGATTGTCACTCACAATACTTGTCCGAAGCAGAGCACTCTGCTGCCGTTGTACTTTAATACTAATATCCTAAAACAGACATGGAAGATGCAAAAGCAGTAATTTACAAAACCCAAGCACATACAGCATGAGAAATACAATCACCCGTTAAAGTAATAACACATTTTAATTGATCTGGAGGGACAGACAGAACAAACTTGTCCTGTTTGGGAGAATTATCATTGCCATAAAGCTGTACTGGGAATCGTCGTGCACATTCCTAAAATAATTAAGTCTTCAGATGATTTCTTAAACTGTCAACAACTGAATTGGACTTACTACTAATATCTGGTGTATCTGGTCTAATGCTGTATGAACTTCTTTATGCAGAACCCATTCGAACTCCTTTTGCTAAATTCAAAGCAATTTATTTTAATTTAGGTCAATAAATCCACTTAAACTTATGCTACAGCAGAGAAAGACGTTTCTAATAATAATAATGCTGTTGTAGATGATTTGATTTTAAATTTAAAGGAATAATAAACGAATTCATCAAACCAATTATTTAAAAAGTTTTATAAATTCGAACTCTGTTTAAATAAAGGTAATTTATATTAGAAAAAAAAAGTATTTTCCAGTACTGACATACCAAGCTTCTAAACTGTGTACATTAATAAGTTAATAAAGGCAGCAAGGTGTAAATAACGAAATAGTATCCACTTTTATCAAATATTTATACAACGTATTGACTTTCAGCCCCCAATTTCGCACGGCTATGTACTTAACCTCAATTTTTAACTGTCAATCAAACAGGTAATATCAATAAATTTTCAAGGTTATTCATCGAATAATACTGTAAATTAGTATCTACGTTTCACGGGTTTCGGATTCTTTTAAATCAAGCAATAATTTATTTAAAACCTCACCAAATTTAATGCCTCCTCCTTTTCACAGTCTGACATTTTTACTTCATTCACGTATCACTTTGGAAAAATTTCACTGGGATAGAAAATTTGCTTTTGATAGCCTAAAGCGCAAAACTTCTACATTCTTAATTGCGTAATGATGATTTTTTGCACAACATTTGTGAAACTACTCAGTAGTCAACAAATTTCTGTCACTGTCATGCACGTTCTGACTAGTAGTTCAGTTGTCTTCCAGGGGGCGTTGCTGTTGTCGTTTGACCTACTGTTTAAAATTTACCGGCACATTCAAATATTGGAATTTTAATAGAGTTTCAAATTTAAAATGAAAACGTATGATCAGTGCTAGTATATTGCCTACGTCTTATAAAAATCATATCAACAAGTTAATGTAGTTATTAGTCGATTAGAAAATGAAAATAACAATTAAATTTAAACTTTAGTTTGAACAGTTTCCGCGGCCGAAATGTGAAACGTCATAGTCCTTTGACACGTGACCCTTACATGGTATAAGGATATTATTACGTACAAGACACAGTAAAATACAAGATCAGATTTTGTAGACTATTATTAGAGACATTTCTGTGCTAATATTGGAACTGGCGTCCACTTGCGCTAAACAGGTGATTAGTGGTGGTTACCAATTTGTATTATCGAAATTATCACAGAACACACACAAGAAGAAGCGACACCACGTGGAAATAATTCTGACTACTTATAAGCCTGAAGCGCCTCTATGAACTATGGAATGAACTATTTGTACGTAGCGGCAAATTTGAATTCAACTGTAGTTTGGTATTTGTTTATATTCTTTTTTAATAGACAAAGAAAGAAAAATTGAGTAAAAAAATCTATTTACAAAAGAAATATACAACTTAACCTACAGAAAAACACAATAAATTGACTTACATCTAAACTAAAACTTCTTAAAAATACTACCGTAGAAATTGTGCAATTTTTCTAGGAATTGTTGAAAAAGTGTTCACTCCTACGGGTTGTACCGTGCATTTTTTGTTCTTGTAATTGATGAACAATCGTTTATGTGATATCTATTCAGGCCGTAATTTTCTGTACTTTCGAAAAACGTCAATAGCAGAAACAGAGTTACTTCCATTGATGATGGTAAATGTTCTAGGTTTATGAGTCTTCGTGTCCGGAATTTGAACTACAAGTACGCTACCCCTGTCTTCTACATCATCGACTGACATGGCCACCAGTTCACCAATTCTACATCCTCCAAAACTTCCCACGATAAAAATTACTTTTTGCAATAAATATTCATCATCAGAAGCATTATCTAAGAACCTCTCCATTTCTTCGAGTGTGAACACTTTGGATTTCTTTGGCCTGTGCCCTACAGACTGTTGTTTTAGGAAAGCTGACACTTGATGAAATCTGTAACAATCAATAGTTTAAACTTCATAAATAATAATCATTGCGATATCACAAACCTGCTTATATCAATATTTTCCTTCACAGATAACATTTTCTTCAGTTGGGAATAATACGACCACAGTGATGAAGATTTAGCATTTTTAGACCGTTCCGAAATATAAGCCAAAATAATTTTTTCGTTTACTCCTTTTGCATGTTTTCTCTTCCTCCACTCA
>JABXWE010024861.1:0-15543 GCA_014611495.1 Limonius californicus | reverse complement strand
ACCTTCACGGTTACCGTTCTACCTCTATAAAGGTTATGTATTGTCACTTAAGTTACGTAATTCTACCTTTAAAGCTATATTAATATACCTCCCTGTAAGGTATATTTAATACATGAATGGGTATAATACCTTAACTATACCGCATTAAGAGGTATTTGCGAAATACCTTGAGGTTGCATATAAATAATACCTTAAAAGGTAGATTGATCTACTGTTAAAACGTAACAGTGTATGGAAGCTTTGTAATACATTCTTGGACGAAGTCTTTGGGGTGAATGCGTATCCACGCTTGAACAGCTTCGACTGCGTCGTTATTTTACTGAAATCATATAAACAATATACCTTGATTTCCTCAGTTGAGTCGAAAACGTCATCTCCCTTTCTTTCATATCGTTGAATTAAAGAAGAAGTGATTTGCAAACGATTCAATTTGTGTTCTTCTACAAGCGCGGAAACCACCTCGCACTCATTTTTCGTTAATTTAATTTGTTTTTTGAAATGGGCCGAACCGTTGCCCGTCTGTACTTGCTAAATAAGAGCATTAACGCTTTCACAACAATGATTTAGACTATTCTACAGCCGTCTTTTAGAAAAACATTGACGGTCGTATTGTACTCGCAATCTTGTAAGAATTTCAGTCGGATTCTCGCTTTTATTTGTAAGAAATTTGATTATCGTGCTCTGTTTCACGCTACAATGAACAGAATTTTCTGACATTGTAATTGTGACACGCAACATAATATTAGAGGTAAAAGATTAGCATAGATATGTGAACATAGGGGACTGCGGTAGAGTAATGGCCGCAGCGCTTGGCTTGGAGTTATTCTACCAAAGTCGCTCAGGTTCGAATCCTGAACACTGCACTTTCCCAGGGTGTTTGTGGTGTCTGGGGCTTGGGGTTTTTCAAGGGTGGGGCATGTTAGACCTGTGAATAGCACGAAATGTGCTGAGGCGGGGTAAGCTGGGTAGGATGGGAATCTTGGAGTTGCCTTATAACTCTACGATTCTTTAAAAAAAAAAAGATATGTAAACAAGAGTCACGGTCAACCTATAAATGGTTTAATTTTTAGAATTGTCTTTAGCTGGGGTTTTAATTTAAATATTACTGTTTAAATTTGAACACTCCTCGAAGTTGAGGCTCTTGAACGCAAGATAAAGATGATTGAGGATGTTAAATGCTAACTTTTGCAATTTATAAATGACAGGGTGTTTATCAATACAGTCTCCCGTTTCATATTCAAATGATTTAAATTAAAAGAAAATTCTAGGTCAAATGTGATAAACGCTGATGTGTAAACAGGAACAGGAAACTCGATTCCTGACATCTTTTAATTATCTTCTGGTAATAGAAAATGCATATGGCATCGCCTGCATATGAAGCCCCTTCAATTTATATTAACTTTTGCCCAAACAGTACTAATAGTGTTAATAATTCTTGCTTATAAATACGAGGCTTGTTCAACTGAAATCCATCTTTGATCAACTTATCCTTGAAAACAAATGTAATAATTCAAATGACGTTTGTTAATGTTAGTAGTGTTTGTAATGTTTGTAATAGATAACAGATTAATACGTTTCTGGCGTTCGAATTTGATTCCGACTTTTACAACTTCAATTTTGAAATGGCGTTTGTTGTTGAAAATCTGTCCAAGTTTGATCAGCGTGCGAGCCTACAATTTTTATGCATTGAGGGTGTGCAGCCATTGCAGATTCATACGCGAATGCAAGCAGTATGTGGAAATGCATGTATTACGTACCCAACTGTGAAGTAATGGTGCCAAAAATTTAAGAATGGAAAAGAGGGGACTATGGATGAGCCGCGACCAGGTGCACGGTGTACTGCATTAAGAGAAAACAATATGGCATGTGTGGAAGGCCTTATTAGAGAAAATCGTCTAATATCTATTAGAGAAATTTCAGAAATTGTTGGTGCGAGTGTAGGATCTGTCCGTAGCATTGTTCGTATTACTACCAACCATCCTGTAGGTTACCGTTGATGCAGTTGAAACATTCAAGTTTACCAGCACCGAAGAAGTTTAAAGCACAACCTTCTGCAGGCAAGGTGATTTTAACATTTTCTTTGACCATGAAGGACCCTTATTGCTAGAGTTTAGGGAACCTGGAGTAAATGTCAATACAAATCTGTACAATGAAACGTTGAACAAGCTTCATCAAGCATTAAGACGGAAACGTGGAAACGTCCAGGAACACTTACGCGTGGGGGCCATTTTGCTGCACGACAATGCTAGGTCTTATGTTGCTAATGTGGTAAAAGAAAATCTTCAGCGAAAGAAATGGAGGAAATTAGAGCATCCACCTTATAGTTTATTGCTTTGGGATTGCCATATTTTTGGACCGCTAAAAAAGGCGTTAAAAGGTTGGCATTTTGAGTTTGACGCAGAACTACAGATAGTTGTGGAAGATTTCTTCAATCAGCAGTCACAAGAATCCTATGAGCAGCGTATACGTCGGTTAGTAAAACAATGGGAGAGGTGCCTCAACTGTGACGGTAATTATTTGAAATTAAATCGTTGAATAAATGTTTTGTAAAGCAAAGATGGATTTCAGTTGAACACACAATTATGAACGCTGATTAGAACAAGAAGACTGATTAGAAATGTACAATATTCTAATTATTAGAATATTTTGAAGCATTGTCAATACTTTTCTTGACTCAATCGTGTGTAAGTTATACTTTCCTTGATCGTACTGTGAAACAACAAAACTTTTTCGATAATAATAAGTATGTTACTTTCGGAAAGACACCGTATTGAGATATCGATGATGATTGGTTTCGAAGATAGAAGAAGAACTCAGAAAGAAATTTCAAATCTCTTCAATACGACTCACCTAGATCCAGATCCTATATCACGAAGTACAGTATCCAAAACATTGAAACGATTCGATCATATTGGGAATGTGAAGAATATTCGGAAATAAGGACGTCCAAAAACAGCAACCACGTCTGAAAAAGCACTAAATGTTGTAGTTTCAGCCATGGATCAACCACATACTTCTTCAACTCAGTTAGGCTTAGATAATGGAATAAGTCAAATGTTGGTGGTGAGAATTTTGAAGAAGGAGAACATGAAGCCGTATAAAGTGAATTTTACCCACGAACTGATTGAAGGCGATTCTGATAGAAGAAATGAATTTTGTGAAATTTTAATGGAGGGAGGTAATAACTTTATTAGGAATATATTGTTCTCTGATGAAGCTACTTTTTGTCTATCTGGGTCGGTCAACAGACAGAATTGTCGATACTGGGCTTTCGAGAATCCTCATTGGGCCCTAGAAAGCCATACTCAATTCCCCAAGAAATCGAATATTTAGGCTGGTATCATTGACAACAGAATTATTGGACCATTCTTTATTGAAAGAACATTGAATAGTGACAGATACCTCATGTTATTATAGAATGAAATTGTCCCGCCTGATAAATTTGTCCCCGATGAAAATGGTGGAGTACGTCAAAATATTTGGTTCCAACAAGATGGGGCGCCACTGCATTTTGCATGTAACGTGAGACAATATCTTGATGACATATTCAGAAACCGATGGATAGGACGAGGTGGGATCATCGAATGGCCAGCGCATTCTCCGGATCTTAGACAATTAGATTTATTTCTACGGGGACATGTTAAGAATATCGTATACAAAGAAATATCAGATAATCTCGAACATTTGAAAGTTGTTATCCAAAGAATGATGGAGGATATTCCACGAGAACACATCAGAAACAGTGTAGATGCAGTGTATAGTCGTTTAGCTCCTTGTCAGGCAGTCGATGGCCAACAATTTCAACACCTACTTAAATGCGTAGCCTTTCCCTGTTTTAGTTAGGTTTGATTATTCAAGAGTACTTTGTTCGTTTTTTTTAGATATTCCTGTTATTATTGAAAATAAATATATCAAATGGTATATCACTGAACTCAATGAAAAATTCCCTATGGAATGTTATAAAAATATATAGGGTGTTAAGTTGACAGAAATTTCGGAAACACTGAAAATGTGGTAACATTGGCGATATCATTTTCGAATCCCCCAAATTTGGAAATCACCCTGTACGAAAATTCATAAAAATCTAACAAATGATTACTGAGATGTATGGATGGTTCCGTACATTTGATTAACTCTGTATAATATGAAATATATTTCAAATATGAGAAATTATTTTCCAATATGTAGAATTAGTTTGTATTCGGTAAGAGTATTTCCATATCTAAAAACAAAACCATATTTTTAATTCCTTACAAACAAACAAAAACACATCAGTTCAATTAGTGCTGTAATTACAATATGACAACGATCATATATGAATTCTTCAACAGAGACAAATATTCAATTTTTTAAATAGGTAAGTTGGAACATTACTATAACATGTTTTAGTTGAAATCATACCAGGAAAGTTAGGAGTTATATTTGAATAGCCCACTTCGTGACAGTATACTAAGCGAGTATGTTGTCCTGTATACAGAATTTTCTATGTAATAATTTTTTATGTTTTTTACCACTGCTACTCTAAATTAAAAATATTACAGATTTCTTTTACGGGTCGGTAGGAGCATGTTAGAGGAGACGACGAACCGGTCGATGAAACATTAGGGCGAATGATCCCATTTTCACATAATTCTTTATATAGTTATTAAGGATTTTCGTAAATCACTTTAGCTAGATAACGTATCGAGATATTTTAATCTTTCGTCGTGCATTCTTGGACGAATTTGGTTTTTACGTATATAAGTTTGAAGAACATCTTTCAGATTCACAGTGAGTAACCGATAAGGCGAGATGAATTTGAAAGATTATGTGTCACTAAGGAAACATAGCAGCAAAGTAGTTTTAAAGCTAGTCAAGTATAATTAAAATGACTTACACATTAGTATGACTAATATTTAATATCGCCTTGTAGCGCTGTTCAGCAGTGCGTACTACAAACAAAACAGCTAAAATATTTATATTACGCAGGCTAGTTTCTTCACGGGAAGCATGAAAAGAAGTGGAAACTTGACAACTCTGTAACATGCATGATGTATGCTTTACAGAAAATATGTTTGCAGTTACTATGGAAAACTGTTAAAAAATACTTATTTCATAATTATTATTATCTAGGCTAGTCAACAGTGGTGATAACATAAATCAACTATTAAACAATTCGTTTCTAAACCACCATGAGGTGGAGTTTCCGGCGATTTTTTTTAAGTAATAGGCTATAACTGAATCAATCCTTTTTAATACCTAAACACAAGTTACTTATTAACAAAAAGAATAAAAATAACAGCGAGAAACCAATCAGAATTTAAAATTTAAATCAATGGATCTGTTCAAAATGACCACCACCAATATTATGACATTCTACACATCTTACTGCACTTGAACTTTGTTCTCGTTGAAGCGTGTATTTCTTTTAAAGTTGCAGCCGCTTGGTTGATTCGATATGATAAATCGTCCACATTGTTCACTAGTTTGAGATATACCAACTCCTTCAAATAACTGCATAAATAAAAACTAAGGGCGTTAGATCAAGTGACCTTAGCGGCCAACTTATAGCACCCCCACGACCAATCCACAGATCTGGAAAATAATTTTGAAGTCAATTTCGAACCATGATTCTATAACGGCTGAAGCACCATCTTGCTGTTGCCATATCGCAACATTAGTTGCATAAAGGTTCTCATCTAACCACTAATGATTATTATGAGTATTGTAAACATCCTGCGCAAATGTCGCCTCATCTGTCTATAAAATATTTCCAATAAAATTCCGATTTTCCTGATGTAATAGCCATTCGCAGTTCCTAACTCGTGCATTATAAGCCTGTGATAATAAGTGCATGAACTTTCGTTTTTCGAAAAGGATGTGGGCAGTTGTCTTGAAATATTCTGTGTGCTATCGACTTTGGTATGTCTACAATCCGGGAAATACCACGTGCGCTTCTCGTAGACTCCCATTCAATTAAATCTAACACATTTTCTTCAAAATTCGGTTGTCTAACCATAAATGGACGACCAACATTATCTCTCTTTAGATTAACGCTGTCTCATATTCGTTGGTCAGTTCGATTATAACTGTGTGGGTTGGATGGCTTCAGTTTGGATAGCGTTCACCTTATAGTCGTGCTGCTCTATTACAATTACACCAACCACCAAGTTACCGGTACAGTTTAAAAAATCTAATATTTCCAATACATCTAATCCACAGCTGAATAAAGTAGTTATTAATCCTTTTCAGTACCTAATGATAAATTATTTATGATAAAGAAAAAATAACGGACCGAAACAAATCAGAATTTAAAATTTTCTGTAAATTAATTGTTCTGTTCAAAATTACCATCACTAACGTTATCACTTTCTGCGCTTTTCACTGCAATTGAACTTTGTACACGTTGTAGCATGTGTTCGTTTAAAGTTGCAACCGCTTGGTTGATACGATTTGTTAAATCCCCCACATTGTTCACTGGTATGAGAGATACCAAATTCTTCAAATAACCCCATAAATAAAAACGAAGGACGTTAGATTAGGTGATCTTGCCGGCCAACTTATGGCACCCCCACGACCTGCCCATTAAACTGGAAAATTTTGAAGCCAATCTCGAACTATTATACCATAATGGGCTGGAACACCATCTTGTTGATACTACATATTTTATATGATTTTCAGCATTAAGACGATACGGCAGAATAAAAGGATTAATTAAATCATTACGAGGGTTGAACTTTAATAGTGGCAACACTGCTGTAGAGACGTCATGCAACGGAACCTAATAATGTCGCTTATACCACACGTTAGTTACATACCTACCTTACCTCAGAGCAAATGGACTCTCCCTTCCCACATCACACGCATGCGCACCCACGAGAATGTTTTCGAAACAAGAACAACGGAGTTGGATAAAGATTGAATGTGCCAGAGGTCGTATAGCACGACAGTGTCATAAAGGTCTTCAAGAGGCTTGCGGGGAATTTACATTGCCTTACAGAACAGTGGCAAGGTGGGTAAAACCCTTCAATGAGGGACGCCAAAATGTGGCAGACATGCGTAGGCCAGGTCGTCCTAGTGTCAGTGAAGAAGAAGTGTATGCTCTTGCTGCGTTACTGGACAGTGATCGACGCCATACGATTCGTGAGCTGGTCCGAGAGACCGGATAGCGCATGCGACTGTGCTTCACATTCTGAAGGAACGCCCGGGCATGAGAAGCATTGCATCGCGATGAGTTCCGCATGATTTGACGGAAATGCAGAAATAGCTACGATACAACGCTGCTCGTAACCACCTCGAGCGCTATGAGCGCGAAGGAGAGGCTTTCTTACGCCGTATCATTACGCTCCATGAGACATGAGCCAAATCGTACGAGCCACAACTGAAACGCCAATCTAATGAATGGCGTCATTAAGGGCCACCACGAAAATCGAAAGTTCGTCTGAACCCCAGCAATGTGAAAGTTATGGTGATTCACGTGTACGCTGTGATGGTGTTATCCTAACGCATACCGTTCCCCCACAGCAGACCGTCAATGTGCAGTATTACTGTTCATTTTTGGAACACAACCTGCGACCAGCTTTGAGAAAGAAGCGACAACGCTTTTTACAGAACCCACCCATCATTTTGCAGGATAATGCTCGGCTGCATGCAGCGAACAAATCAGCCACAGCCTGTGGCTGATTTGTTCGATAGATGGGGCTGGGAAGTGCTGTACCATTCACCATATTCCCCGGACTTAAGCCCTTGTGACTTTGACTTGATTCCTAAGATGAAGGATCCACTTCGTGGCATTCGCTTCATAACTGTTCCAGAGATTCTTCAGGCAGTAGACCGCTCCATTGGAACTATCAACACAACAGGCTCTGCTAAAGGTATCCTACGACTTCCACATCGGCAACGGGTTGCACACAATGCTGGTGACTACTTTGAAGGACAGTAAAACTTGGTAACACGTATCTCTTTTGTATCAGCTGTAAATAAATAGTTGCCACTATTAAAGTTCCAACCCTCGTATTTATCATACTTGCCCAAACATTAACACAGGATCGATATTCATGACTTTGAACATGAGTCGCATGACAGTTCTCATCTACCGATACATGATTATCATAAGTATTGTAAACCCCATCTTGCGTAAATGTCGCCTCATCTGTTCACAACATATTGCCAATAAAATTTGGAATTAACTAATAATGATTTAATAGCCATTCACCGTACTGCACTTTCGTTTTCCGAAAGGGATATAGGCCGTTGTCGTGTAATATTCTGTGTACTGTCAACTTTGGTATGTCTACAATCCGAGAAATACCACGTAGGCTTTAATTAACTCATTTACTTCAACATTGGCCTGCCTTCCCATAAATGGGCGACCACCATCGCTTCTTGGTACACCAACACCTCCTCTCTTTTAAATGTTGTAATAACTGTGTGGTTTGGATGTCTTCTATTTGGATAGCTTTCAGCATATAGCTCTGAACTTGTGCAGAAGTCATTTTTATTGTTAATATCTTCAATTTCTTGATGAAGAAATACTTTCATCGATAATATCTATTAGTTTAGCTGTGTTGTTGATGATATGCAGCTTTCGAATTTCAAACTTCAAGGCACTCGTGTGAAAAAACTAACCTGTGAAAAATAAATATTTTAGCTGTTTTGGGTTCAGTATGCACTGTTGAACAACGTTACGAGGCGTTCCATCTCAACTCATTGGATACCCTGCATTATAATAGATTGAGAATAATAGTAACAGTAATAACGTTTCCTTAAAGGGCTACTAAAGTTGACTCAAAATAGTTTAAAATCAGGGTTTCTTATTGTCACCGTGGCTACGTTAATAAGCGATTTTTCTATTTCCGGTTTTTAGTATGTAGTGGACAAAATATCCAATACTGAATTAAGGGGAAACAATTATTAATAAAATCATAAGAAGTTGTGGTAAAATTTGCCATAAATAGTACAAAATATGGTAGAATTACAACATACAGGGTGATTTAAAAGGTGTGGTCCACACTTAAGGGTATGATGCGGAATGCTACACGAAGTAGCAATGTTAATAAACCCATGTCTTATTTCTAGCCGTTATCTAGTTACAGAGGATTTCTTTGTTTTCATCATTGTTCTGGTAAATCAAGTCATAATAGGAAATAAGTCAAACAAATGCTAATTTGTTATAGCAGAAGGTGTTTCAAGCTTGAATTATTGTTGTTTTCTAAGTGTGGTAATGATGGAACCTTTTTCTGCACGTGAGCATGCAGAAATGCATTTTTTATATGGCGGCGGGAATCTTCGTGCAGCTATGCTAGAATATCTGAGAAGGTATCCTCATCGGCGACAGCCTGACCACCGAACATTTGAACGGTTGCACCGAAATTTTTGTGAAACAGGTATGTTTAGACCGCCTCATCATGTTGGAAGAAATAACATGGACAATAATGCAGTCTAGCAAAACTCATCGACGAGAACTAACAGAATTGTTACGGGCCAAATGAGGTTTTTCGTCGACCCGCAACAGGATAGGTGGGAAAATGCCTACAGTTTAGCTTAGATGAGTAGGGGAGTTCACGGAAATTGCTTACGGGAGGAAATCTTCCTAGTTGTGTACAGGGTATGTCGGAAATTACCGGGCGCAACCTTCCAAATCACAGCTGATTGCAAGACCTCGTGGAAGGCCGAGAAGCTAGCAGCTTACGGGAATCGGACTCACCTTTATTGTGCCTCTCTCCTGTTTATAAAGCTTAGAAAATTCATGCTCACACAAATACAAAATATACAACAATAAAAGATGTAATAAATTTCAAAACACATATAATTAACCTTTTGAGAATAAATGACGATACAAAAAAAGGACATCAAATGGTGATATTATAATTCGCTACTACAAACGGTTAAATTGAACGTTCAAAAGGAGTAACTCGCCGCCCCTGGCTTACGGCATTTAAAATCTTTAAACAAATCTACGTGGTCAGTGGTGTCTGAGTTTACAAGAATAATACAATATATAATTACTTTTTACAATTAACAGTAAAAAAAGGACAAACGACGACTGAAGGTCGCTTTTTGTTGAATGAAAAAAAAGGGTTGAACCCCTTGAATTTTGAAAGTTAAACGCGTAACGTTTTTTTCACAACACAAAAACTAGTTCTTTTACCTTGGCTTTCGGTAGATGGGGTAGAGAGAGAGGCAGGCACAATCTTGGGGTGTTTTCAAGATGCAGGAAAATCTACAGGCACAGTCTGGGGTGTTTTCTGGTCCGGACAAAAAGGTAGACGATGACCTTCGGGAAACTTTGGAACGAAATATTCGCTGCTACGCCCCTTGAGATTAGATTGCTTCCAACGGGCTTCAGACGAGTAAACAAACACCGCTCCAAGCACACTTTCAGGGATTTAATTCGCTTGTATCCGATATAAATCGAAAGAACAATTACACTGGATTGTTCTGTAACACTCTGCTAATATTTATATATAATCCGACTCAGTCAAAATTCTTTTGTCTAACGTAGAAATACGGTACGGTAAAGCTCAATTAGCAGATGAGCCACGAAGAAACCCGTTATCAGGACACACGTCTAGCGCATACTGAATTTCTCGCTCGCCGCAGAATATTTACCCAAGCCTAATTTGTTCTAGAACAAAATCGACACGTGCGATTTCCGAGAAATTTTTAAGATGCAATATCTGTAAGGCTGAGCGGTGCTGACAAAGGAATTCTACGGAATATTTTTGGTCGCCGCTAATTAAACATGTCAAACGTTTGATTAAGTTTCGAAAGTAGCCTCCCATAAATTTAATTTCAAAAAAATAAAGAAAACTGTAATCAACATAAAAATGGCAATTAAAATAAAAATTTGATTTGTATGGAGCGGCAATTAAAACATTACTCTAATTCAGATGGAGTGGCACAATCAAATGAACATAACAGAATTTCTAGGCAATTAGGTAATACCCAGTCGATGCAACAGTCCAAATGTTCGGTGGTCAGGCTGTCGCCGGTGAGGATACCTTCTGCGATATTCTACCACAGCTGCGCGATCATTCTCGCTGCAATAGCGATATACAAAATGCATTTCTGCATATTCTAGTGCAGAAAAAGGTTCCATCATTACCAAAATTAGAAAACAACAATAATTCAAGCTTGAAACACCTTCCGTCATAACAAATTAGCATTTGTTTGACTTATTTCCTATTATGACTTGATTTAACAGAACAATGATAAAAACAAAGAAATCCCTGTAACTAGATAAGGGTTGGAAATAACACATGGGTTTATTAACTTTTTTTTGCTTCGTGTAGCATCCCACATCACATCCTTAAGTTTGAACCACACCTTTTGAATCGCCCTGTATGTAGAATTAAATTATTTAATTAAAGTTTATCACCTTACTACAAACAACCACCCGTTAAGAACATTGTTTACACAACGCCAATCTCAGAATGCATCTGATTTTCTTACAACTAGAAAAATGCCAAGACTCTAATAACATTTTTACTTTAATGTATACTATACGTATTGTCTTTCACATTGGCTGCATTTCGTTTTCCAACGTTCAGGTAGATCCTCAGCCTCATGGCGGACAGGGTAAACGATTATAATGGTTTGTCGATGTAAATGTTACTTTTAATTTTTGGTTGCCAAGTCGCTTTAGTATATCCCCTTAACAATCGAATGCTTTATGTTATTTCGTGACAATATTTACAATAGTCTGATATAGAAATTATCAAATTAAGGCATTGAATACAATACAGTTATTGAATCTTAAAAAATTACTTTTTTCGGTACTTGAATATGTTTCGTTCGTAATTAAGATGACGCGTGAAGTTTATAAAGTTAACGAAATTTATCATTTTGACACTTTTCATGAAAACAATCGAATTTAGTGAAACTTTGGCTTCTGTAATATAATTTCGCGGCCCACCACTGGTAGTTCTGTTTTACAATTTACAAAGTTTAAGTGGATTAAAACAAAAGGAGTTTGAGTTTGTTTTTGGTAAGGTGACATTAATAAGTTACCGCGACTTTCCGGTGTTAATGGTAATTAAATAATTCATAATCTAGAAATGAATGGTTTTTGTGAAAGTTTACATTCAGCACCAACGAAGAAATAATTTGTAATGAATTAATATTGTTGATATATTTAAGAAGATCTCTAATTAACTAAAATAATTTGATATTAAAATAAAAGGAGCAGCAAACAAGGGCTTGCCGTATTTAACCCCTAATGTTAGTAAATGTTCTAACTTTACAACCCACGTAGCTTTTACCGGAAAACAAGTTTCCTTTAATAAATCAACTTGAATGTTTCAAACAAATGGGCAATTTAAAAAAGGATTGATTTCTCCCAACGGTTTTAGATAAATTAGCAGAACATTGCTCTTCTGCAATATTGTAAGTATATAAATACTTATATTTTTAACAAAAGAAAAATGTGATGAATCTATTCAAGTTAATGAATTGCAATCCAAATTGGAAGTGAGGAAGGACATCCGAATTTTAATTTATTAGTTCAGAGAACAATTCTACTAGTTTAACCATAAAACCTACTATCAACTACTATATTTCTTTTCCTGCACCTTCCAAGTTCTTAGGGCCGTTAACCTAAACAGTGAAACCGCACTGCAGCCGATATAAAACGCGGTACGTATAGTATAGAACAAAGGACATTGGTCCCAATATGGTCTCGATTTTAAGAAAATCGGTTAAAACTTGAGATGGGGGTTGTTTGTATTATGTTCTTGAGGGGAGATAGTTTATAATAGGTTAAACAAATTAGGTACAAATAAATATATTATAAACGTAAGTTGATTCTATTGTGTTTTGGCAACACCTTTGGGTTTTTTTTATCATCTGTTCTTACATCTTTTCGAATATTTTTTCCACAAACTACAGTCTCGTATAGGTTATCTACTACATATTCTAAATGTAGTTGCAGTAAAGACAGTCATTTTACATTTTTTCAAATATCAATTACAAATATGTAGGATATTTTATAACCGATTTGGCTAGTCTTATATAATATAAAACAGTCAATACTATGATTAATTTTCGGCTTGGGCCGCGTCGCCGCGCCGATTGGAGGTTACACTCAGCAAAGGCAGGATTACTGGTTATTGTTTGTGAATCTAAAAAAACTAACGTTTCGCAAGACATTGCAGCTTGCATTCTTCGAATTCAAATCCGGGATACGGAGGTATTTGAAACCTCTTGAGCCAATCGAGCAGAACGTCGTAGTTCTGGTTGGCCGTCGTCGTCAGGCGGGAACAGGTGCGGCAGGGCATGACCGTGCGATCGGTCTTGTTTCCGAAACTTTAGAGGATGAACTACCGGTGTCCAAGCTTTGCTAAGCCTGAACCCATCCTCTCTATTGATGTTTGCTTGCTTGCTTTGAAAGAGCGAGATCTAGGACGCGGTTTTCCAAGCATCTCTATGCACTTAGGCCGTATGGCCCATTGTACTAAGAATTTTGCCTATCTGGGGTAGTTCCAACTCCAGTAGTGATTTTTAACGTGTCATACATCGTAGTGGCACGGGACCTACGGCTTTACTTCTTATCCGGCAGAAGGCGCATTTTCAGATTTTTCCCTGCTAGAAAAATCTCGCCAACCTCAGCCAGGTTCGAACCCGCGTCCTTTGGATCTAAAGGCAAATGCGTTAACCACTAGACCACCGCGGCCGGCCTCTATTGATGTTACTAGGTTGTTTCTCAATCTCAATTTCCTCTCGTCTCGCCAGTTACAGCTGCGATCAAAAAGTATGATACAATTGACACAACTGAGAAAAATCAATTAGCACCCCGAAACTCAACTACTCCCCGGATCTACGGTTTGCCCAAAATACATAAAAATGAAGTACCTCTCAGTGCGATAAATTCTCCCACACAGGCTTTAGCAAGATATTTAGCTACCAAACTCCCACTTAGTGGCAACACAGAATCCTACATAAGAAATTCGTGGGATTTCGTCAAGAAAATCAACAGTTTAAGGGTGTGCGAAAGTGACATGCTAGTGAGTTTTGACGATATTTCTTTGTTCACCAAAGTCCCCATAAATGATGTGCTAATGATACTAAAAGACGAACTACCGGAAGGTATAGTTCTATTCGTGGAAATTTGTTTGACGGACACCGTCTCCAGTTGGAATGGCAACTTATATCAACAGGGCGAAGGGTTCACCTCTGTCTTCGGTAATCGTCAATATATTCATGGAGGACTTCGAAACCAAAGTTTTGGCATCAACAGACCTGAAACCCAAATCCTGGTTCAGATATATGGATGACACCTTCGTGGACGCCAAACCCTAAACCAGTTTCTAGAACACCTCAAGTCAATTCACAATAACATTCAATTCACCATGGAAGTTGAGCAAAATGGCAGTGTTCCGTTCCTAGATGTTCATGTCACTAGAAAACCCAATGGCTGCTTAAGGCACGCTGTGTACAGGAAGAAGACCCACACAGATAGGTACCTAAATGCAAATTCACATCACCACCCTATGCAGAAGAACACCGTGCTCAAAACTCTGACTACCAGAGCTATCCGTATATCAGACAGCGATTATATACAAGAAGAGAAGACACACCTGCTGACATCATTGCTATGCAACGATCATACAGCCGCAGAAATTCGGAAAGCTGAAACTCCCAGGGTTAAAGAGGAATCCACACCTCCAGAAAGGTTAGCCTATTTACCGTAAAGTAAAGGTACTACGGATAAGATAGCACATGTTCTGAGAAGACATAACATAAAAGCATACTTCACGACCAAAGAAACCCTAGGCAGGGGTTTCCGATCAGCCAAAGATCACATTTCTTGCTTAAAATCAGCCGCAATCTACAACATCCCCTGCTTCTAAGGCACACACTATATTGGGCAAACATAAGCGCATCACAAAATCGGCGGTAGCGGAACACACCAGCACAACTGGCCACAAAATGGATTTTGAAAATCTTCGAGTGCTTGCTAAAATTCTGCATTACTTTTCGAAACTCATACGAGAAGCAAATGAGGTTGAGAAACAACCCAATAACATTAACAGAGAGAATGGATTCAGGCTCAGCAAAGCTTGGACACCGGTAGTTCATCCTCTAAAGTTTTGGAAACAGAGCGATCCCATGGTCATGCCCTGCCGCACCTGTTTCCGCCTGACGACGACGGCCAACCAGAACTAGGACGTTCTGCTCGATTGGCTTGAAAGGGTTTAAATACCTCCACATCCCGGATTTGAATTCAGTACTACGAGAACTCTGAAGATGCAAGCTGCAACGTTTTGTGAAACATTAGTTTGTTCAGGTTCACAAAGAATAACCAGTAATCCTGCCTTTTCTGAGTGCAACCTCCAATCGGCGACGCGGTCTAAGCCGAAAATTAATCATAGTATTGACAGTTCGCGAAAGCCTCAAACAATATATAATATAAAACTGTTATATACAGCGTTGTAAGGTAAAAAATATATGCATGTATGTAATGCGTTTGTTATTTCCGAAATTAATTGAAGTCATCAGTGCTTCAGACCTGTATCTAACGTAAAAAATATGGATTTCACCTATTTTAAATATCGACCACGAATA
>JABXWE010024859.1:0-18274 GCA_014611495.1 Limonius californicus | reverse complement strand
AATAATTACGTGTACTTTTAACTGTAAATATATATTAATAAATTAGGTTAATACTTAGTGACTATTTATCTTCAGTGCAAGCATTTACCAAACGTAGATAATTATCAGGAGAACTATGACTCCTATTAATGACATAGTGTGCAGCTTGTTAGAGACGCCATTCCGGCATTGGAAGGAAGAAGATAAGAAAGACATTTTAAATCAAGGGCAACCTACTGTTGGTTTGACAATTTCCGCGAAAAAAGGTTTCAAAGGTAGTGGAAAATCATATAATCTTAAGTTTAAAATTTCTTGGTTCACCGAATACAAATGGTTGTGTCATCATCATTATCATCAATCCTGTCGCTCCTTCAGAAGCATAGGGCTTCGTGTCATTCGACGATTCTTCGGCATTTCTTGGTGTTTCCGCTTATATGGTAACATAGTTGCCAGCTCTGTACCATGTTCACTCTAGCAGTTACATTGTTCTGTTTCTTTTGCTTTTTTGTTGAGTTAACACTTTCTAACCTTCACTGGTTCACTACACCCAACACTTCACATAATTTCCTCTATTTGGTCTTGTCCTTTTGCCATGTTTTTTATTTCATTCCATTGAAGTCCTTTCTCGGTAATTTCCTTTTGCGTCCTCTTTCTCCATGTGGCTTTTGGTCTTCCTCTCTTCCTTTTACCTCTTATATTATGTTCCAATGCTTGTTTTGTTATATCAGTATTCGGTTTTCTTAACGTATGCCCAATCTATTTCCATTTTCTTCTTTTTATTGTTGTCCTTATCGCTTCTTGTTGTGTTCTTTCCCATAATTCTTCATTTCTAATTGTTTCCAGCCAGTATATTCCCAGGATTCGTCTAAGGCATTTGTTCATGAATGTCTGTAATATTTTTATGTGTATTTCATTTATTGTCCATGATTCTGAACCGTATAACAATATCGTTTTTATATTCGTGTTGAACATTCTAATTTTTGTTTTCATATGTATTTCTCTTGATTGCCAAATTTTCTTGAGTGCGTTAAAGGTCCCTTGAGCTTTGTTTATTCTTGATTTTATGTCCACTTCACTTGTTCCTCCTTCGTCTATAATGCTTCCCAAGTATATAAATCTCTCTCTGCCTTCTCTATCTGCTCCCTGTCGGGTTGGTTGTTCTCTGTCCCTATTCTCTTCTTGCCTTTTTCTATTTTCATAATTTTGGTGTTATTCTTATTTATCTTCAGTCCCACTTTTTCTGCATCTTCCTTTAGTTTTTCTAGCTTTTTTCTCATTTGTATTGTGGATTCTGTCAACAGGCAGGCATCATCTGCAAATTCTATGTCTTCCAGTGTTTCGCCGAACCTCCAACTAACTCCTTACTTCTTGTTTCCATTTTTCTCATAACCCAGTCTATTATAACCAAAAATAGTATGGGTGAGCACACATCCCTGTCTCACCACGCTTTCGATCTGTATATTTCTCGTTAGTTCACTGTTTACATAAATTCTGTGTAATTCGTATATAGAAGTTTCATCATGTTTATGAGCTTCTTTGGCATTCCGTATGCTTTTAAGATTGTCCACATTTTGTTCACAAAATGTTCAATTAAATAGACTTTTCCTCCAAACAGTTATCGACACAGTTTTGTATTTAAGCAAGCAAGAATTAGCGTTTCGCGGACACAACGAAAGCAGTGACTCAGCAAATCGTGGAAATTTCAAAGAACTTTTAACGATATTAATATCGAGAAGCCCGAGAGAGACTGAAACTCATTATGAAAAGATTAAAAATGTTATATTTTTTCTATTTGTTATTATTAGAGTTATTATAATAGCACTTCACCTATTTTTTCACCCACGAGCCGCCACTGCCTTCCGTTTGTTCTTGATTTATTTTCCTTGGTATTCTGCGATCGTGCATTCGTTCTACATGTCCAGTCCATTTCAGTCTTAGTAGTTTTGCAAATTCTTACTATGTTTGCCTCCTTATACAGTTGTCTCAATTCAAAATTGTACCTTATTCTCCACAGGTCGTCTTCTTGTACTGGACCGAAAATTCTTAAAAAAAGGGTAAAGTGTAGAGCACCAAGCAAACATCTGAAACTCTTCAAATTAGTCATTGGACACAGTAAAACAGTCAGTTTCGACTTTTTCAATGGTTCTGAGTCCAAAATGCGTTATTTAAGTCGGGAGGGCTGTTGCTTTGCTTGAAGATGGTCGATCTATGCGATATGCAGCAGACCAGCTCCAATCAACTCCATCTGTTATCTGCAGAGCTTAGCATAGGTACCAAGAAGCGGGTAGATATTCCAGGAGGATTGGACAAGGCCGTGAAAGAAAAACTACCCCTCGGGACGACCGGTATATTGTTAATTCTTGTCTTCGCCGACGAACTGCTACTGCTCGTGAGCTACAAAATCTACACCGAAATGCCACCGGTGTGACAATTTCTGATCAGACGGTTAGAAGACGACTCAAAGAAGTCAATATGATTTCTCGCAGGCCTGTGCGAGCTCCTCGCTTGAGCAGGAATCACAAAGTTAGCCGTTTAAACTTTGCCCGCGAACATGTGCAATGGCAACTTCGACACTGAAGGTCTGTGCTTTTTACAGACGAGTCGCGGTTTTGTCTAACTTGTTGCGATGGTCGTATACGAGTGTACAGACGTCCCGGAGAGCGATACACCGCCGCGTGTATACAGGAAGTGGACCGATTCGGAGCTGGATCGGTTATGGTGTGGGGCGGCATTAATATAGACGGCCGCACAGACTTGGTTGTCGTTCCCCAACGTCTCAACGCACAAATTTATGGTGAGGCGGTTCTTCAAGAGCATGTTGTGCCATTTACAAACTAATTCGGCAATAACTTCATCCTACAACAGGATAATTGTAGAGTTCATATCGCTAATTTAACAACAAACTTCCTCCAGGAACAAGAAATTCAAGTGATGGGATGGCCAGCCATGAGTCCAGACTTAAATGCCATCGAACACGTTTGGGATTTACTCGATAGGCGCATTAGGAAGCGTCCTGTTGCACCTCAGACTCTTCAGGGGTTGATCGAGGCCCTTGTGAAAGAATGGCGAAATCTACCACAAGACATGTTAAGAGGTCTTATTCGCAACATGCCTCGACGTTGCCAGGCTGTTATTGAAGCTAATGGAGGGCACACGTGCTACTAAAGCTTGGTATTCGGGCTTTAACAAAATTTCCATTACATTTTAAGTGATAAAACACATTTCGATTTTGGTAGTCTCAGTTTGATGTTATTCAAGAAAACCGGTTAATTAGAGCATATTTGTTGTTTGTATCTTGTTAAGTAATGTTGAAACAACAATATACTAAAGTTGATACTTGCGTCTGCCTTTAATTTGAAAAATTATACACAGCTAAAGAAGTGTTTTGTTGAGCAGTATGTATGATAATTGAACATGCAGAAATTTTAGAAATTTTAAAAAGATCCTCGTATGCCAGAATCTGAGTCCTAGTTCGGATGGGCTGCAAATCGAACTTTTTAAAGCAGTAGGGGAAGGTCGGGTAAGTTGACGTTGTTAAGCAAAACATCATTTTTTTAGAACTTCACATTTATTTTTTTATATTGTTTGTTTTACCTGAATTCATAAACAATTAGTTAAGTAAATATGTCAAACAGTACATGAAAAACTAAACAACTATACAGGGTGTCCCAAAACTCCTGGGACATAGAGCTACCACGTATTCTAGAGGTCAAAAGAAGTCGATTGGACCCAACTTTGTCATATACCAAAATGTACCGTTTGCCCGTGAGAGGAGTTCAAAGTTTACTTAAAAAATCACATTTTTGTATGCTGTTCAGAAACGTGTTAACCAATTTTAATGAAATTTGGTACCTGGGCACTTCAAAGGAAGCCACTACTTTTAGTAACGAAAGAAACCCAAAGAAAATTGGAGAAGGGTTAAAACCACCCCCACCCCCTGATAAATTTGTTCAGAATTTTTTTAAGGATGATGATACGATTCTATGTTTTTTTTAAGGTGAAGACTTATTCATTAGCTTCATTTTTTGACTCTTGTAAAAACTCCGTAATTCGTATAGTTTCGAAGAAAAAAAATGTTTACTCAAACACTGATAACCGATATTATTATTGCAGGTTTAATTGTATTACAAAATTTAGTTGGCCGTAGACACAAAAATAAAACTTTTTTACAACAAATGTTCAATGTGACCTCCACCTTCATTGATGCAGAGGTCAACACGACGTAAAAAATTGAAATGCACCCTTCTTAAAACATCGTTGTTTTCTCGTAGTGCGTTTACACCATTTTGAATTCTGTCCCACAGTTGTTCAGCATTATTAATTTGTACCTCGTATACTTTTGTTTTTAACGCTTCCCATATGAAGAAGTCACAAGGATTTAAATCTGGAGACCGCGGTGGCCATTGAATGGGTGCTTCTTGTCCCCTACCAATCCATCTACCAGCAAATTGTTCATTTAGATATTCTCTTACGGCACGTGCAAAATGAGGTGGTGCACCGTCGTGCATGAAAAACATGTTTTGACGCAAATTAAGGGGCAAGTCTTCTAATAACTCTGGCAAAGTTTCTTGGAGAAAAAGAAGGTAACTAGCGCCATCCAGACGATCAGGCAATCGGAACGGTCCAACCAAAAAATTGTCGATAATTCCGACCCAGACATTAATTTTAAATTCTCGTTGATAATGTCTAGCTTTAACAGCATGTGGATTTTCATCTGCATAAATATGTTCATTGTGTAGGTTTGTCATGCCACGACGCGTAAAACAAGACTCATCAGTAAACAAGATATTAGTGTGGAATCCATCGTCGACTACTCTGCGCTCCCGAATAATTTCTGCAAACTTTAAACGTGATTCGTGGTCAAGTGGCAATAATTCTTGAACTGGCTGGATGTGAAAAGGACGAATTAATTGATCGGCAAGGATCCGACTTACAGTGCTTTTTGGAATCCCAGTTTCACGTTGCAATATTCTGGTACTGATCTCAGGATTGTTATCAATCCTTTGAAGAACTGCTTCTTCCACAATGGGTATTCGGGCTTGTCGAGGTCTTCCAGTGTTAAATCTGGCTGGCTGCAAACTTCCTGTTTCTCGAAGACGACATTCGATACGAGCAAAAGTTTTGTGATTTGGAATTCTTCGATTTGGATATCTCTCTTGATACACGCGGACACTCTCGCGGCAGTTAACTTGACTGTATCCAAGAACTAATAACATGTCGGTCTGCTCATTGAAAGGGAAATCCATATTTGATAGCGGCTAAAATAACAGCAGCAACAACAACAACAATCAAAGCAGCAACGATGGTTACAATAACAAAAAAGAGTTTTGGGACACCCTGTATAAGAAAAAGCTAAATTGTAAGTTACGAAAAACTAGTCATCTTACCCTCTGGTAGGTTAAGATGATGAACCTATGCGGGTAAGATGAAGTATCTAGCAACATTTTTGTGCCTGAGGAACTCCTACGGGATTCATGCCACCAGTTTTTGCATTTTGAGCACTGAATCCAATCTTCTGTTGGTGGGTCTTCGTAGATTTCTTCACAACCTGGACACGTCGTCTCTTTGTTTTCACTTTTGCGCTGTAATTTAACTCCTTTAGGATTCTTTTTCTATGCTTTTTCGCGTTTTCGATTCGCATCGTTTTATTCTTTTTTTCAGTTTGTCCATTTCAAGTTTTTCTTCTAGTCTTCTGTCCTTTTCTATTTTCTGGTCTCTCATATTTTGGAAAAAGTCTTATTTTCCAAACCGACATATTATATTTCTTGATGCTTTGTTTTCATGATTTCGCCTTGATCCGGCTTCGCATATGTTTGATGGAGCATCGTTTTCCTTTTGGGTTCGACTTGGCCTGGGAGTTTCACATGTATTAAACGATCCAAGGTCTTTTTTATCTGGGATCTTCTGGAAAGTATTGAAAATGTCGTTTTCTACCAAATTGCAATTGGATTGCTTTTGGATTGGTGTCACGTGACTGCGAGACGTTTCTGACGCCTGCTTACTTAAGGTTCATGTTTTTCAAAAATATCTTCTGTTATTGAGGTGGTTGGTAATGAAGCATCGTTAACGTTGTTTGCAAAACGAATTAGGGGTAAATCATCATCTGATGAATGATCCAATCCGGATGCTTGTGAATCGATGGTAGCTCCTACTTCAACAAGGTTAGATTCAAGTGTTACCGGAGCTTCTATTTGATAATTTTCTCTCTCCGCTGTTTCGGCTGTTGCATAATCTTCATCTCTGAAAATGAAGGGGTCAAACGGTTCAATTCCACACCTTCTGAACCCCTTAACAGCGTTACCCACCGTTGCAGATTTTAGGTATGCATTATTAAAAATACGACAAATGTTTTTATCATTAACAGCTTGGCCTGGATTACTAACTACAAAAGAATCACATTCTCGGGAGAAATACGTTTTCAGTGGCCCAAAGAATGATACATCTAACGGCTACAATCGGTGGGTAGTGTGTGGTGGGAATCCTACCATTACAATTCCATGTTCCCTACAGAAGTTTATACCTTGCAGCGATATATGGGAAGAATGATTGTCAACAAGCAAAAGTATAGGATTGTTGAGAGTGGGGTTCGTATGTTTTTTAAAGTGCTTCAAATACTTTAAAAATATTTCAGTAGACATCCAGCCGTTCTTTTGGCAACTACCCGCATATCCTGGAGGTGCTCCGAATAACAGTTCGTCCTTCATTCGTATACGATTAGATATAAAAAAAAGGAGGCACATAATTCCCAAGTGCGCTAACAGCACACACAATAGTAGTATTTTTTCCACGTTCTGCCGTCACTATTCTGGCTACTCGTCTATTTCCTGTAGGACTTAATATTTTAGGCAGTTTTGTGGGTACAGAAGATAACCTACTTTCATCCGCATTATAAATAGACTTGCGTCAAAGTTGTGCTTCTCGCGAATCTCTCTCAAAATTGCGAAAATCTTATAACTGAAACTTTGTTGAATCCCATAAGACGACCTATCGACGTAGCTTCGCCAGTTCTAAGGCTTATACGCTACTTTAAAAAAAATACTGTATCCAGTCTTTGCCTGCCATTTTTAGTGTTTGGTTAATTCTATTTGGTATGTTGTTTTGCTCCGCATAGTCAAAAGCCAGTCTTCCAAGTTCTGTTTTTGTAAGTCCAAATGCTCTTTTGTCAATATCAGTGATATATTTCGCAAGTGATCTTGTTTGCTCTGGGCTATAGGTAGCACGGTATCTGCCGCCATGTTCTGGGAGACTTTCTCCTTCACCTCGTTTTTTTTTTGCATAACGACGCAATGTAGGTTCTGGGATGTGATAACGAGCAGCA
Organism: Limonius californicus; assembly: GCA_014611495.1. NCBI lineage: Eukaryota > Metazoa > Arthropoda > Insecta > Coleoptera > Elateridae > Limonius > Limonius californicus. The sequence continues at coordinate 10,977 of JABXWE010024859.1, read as the reverse complement.
GCTCCATTACAGGATTCGCCTTTATCTATTTCATTTAGCGCTGCAATGAGGCTTACTTTGCCTCAAGATCGTCTATCTGACTTCTTTATATAATTCTGAGGCATCCTATAACGAAAATTAAAGAATTACAAAAAGTAGGTACCTTGAAAAATTGCCGGAAACTCTTAAATGATGTACGCAGAATTTTCCACCAGCACATCACAATACATTTACCTATGCGTCATTCTCAAACGTTTTCACAGGCTCTTGTAATTCCAGTGAAAGTTAGTTGAGCTGTGGTAGGTAAGACAGCAGCACCATTGTAAATATTTATTTTACGGAGAATAAAAACACAGCTGTTCGTCATCTTACCCGCTTCGTCAACTTACACGACCTTCCCCTAAATGTGGGATTGACAGAAAAACTGTATTCATTAATCATGGAAATATGGCTACAAAAGCATGTGTCTGCGGAGTGGTCGTTGGCAATACTTAATCCGGTGTATAAAAAAGTAGCAAGCATGTACTTGATAATTATAGGCCGATATCTCTGCTAAACGTGATTTACAAAGCGTTGATGAATTTAATTAAGGCAAGATTGCAAGAGGAAATTGAGCAAAAAATAAGCCAATATCAGGTCGGTTTTATGAGAGGAAAATCAGTAATTGATCATATCTTCGTGCTTAAACAAATTCAAGAAAAGTGCGACAGGAAAAAGATCCAAGTAGGTACCTACATTGCTTGTTCCTGGACTTTAATCAGGATTATGATAGAATAAACAGAGCAGCAATATATGATGCAATGCGGTACCTGGAGCTACCATAAGAATTAATAAGATTAGTAAGAATGACGCTGGAGAATTCTGTTAATAGGTAAAATACGTTTTAGTGGTAGTAGATATCTACTCTCCTTTTTAACATTGTGCTTGAGGTAATCCTAAGAAAAAGTAAAATAAGGCTAAGAAACAAAATACTACAAAATTCATATCAATTTTTAACATATGCTGATGATCTTGTCTTAATGTCGAGGACAACAGAAAAGCTAAAATTGATGGTACAGGATTTAAAAAGACAAATATAAGTAGTAGGTTTGGAAATTAACGAGAGAAAATCTAAATATTTAACATTAGGAAAGAAAAATCAAGAAGATAAATTATCATGGAAGAGCGGGATGGTTAATAAAACATATAACATGGAGTGGGGTGTAGGTATCTAGGCGTCGAAATCAATAGTGAGGGAAATAATCATAGTGAAATAGATAGAAGAATTGCGGCAGGCTCAAGATGTGTGGGTAAATATAGAAACCTATTTAGGGAAAAGAACAAGCAAAAGTAAAAATTTAATTGAGAATGCTGTTGGTTGAGTTCGTCGCTCTATGAATTTTTCTTTTGATTCCTCATACCAACTTTTGCATGTTATGCAGGAGTGTACAACCTATAAGTCACAGGCTTGCTTAACATTGAAATTAATTTTCCCTAAAATATCATAACTTTAATTAACTGGTTAAGGCTAGTAAAAACACCCTGCAAATCTGTCAACAATCACTTTGTTTTTCAATGAAAAGAGAGCTATGTGGAAAACCCTTTTTTGTAAGATCATAATTATCAAAAATTCAGAAACGAAAGGGTTTTTCAAATATATTAAATTTAAAAAGCTGCCCATAACAAAAATAAAGGTTGATGATGGTTTAAGAAATGTGAAAAATTACCAACAAAGTATATCAAAAATCCATACTTAAATTTAGTTTTGAGGCCGTAATTTATAAAGAGAAGTAGATAATCAAATTTTCTCTTCGATATTTTAGTCAACTCAAAATTTCGCAAAATTTGCCAAATTTAAACCTATCCTGTATACGTCTCGCTTGTAAGAAGTGCAATATCCATGTAGAAGTTATTGGAAGCACCCTATAAATATTATAAATATCATGAAAATACAATTACCAAGGAGAAACTTTATTGCTCTTGATGTTTACAGTTAAAATATTTCTACAAATAACTTATACTAGCCAATTTAACAAATAAAAATCCTTTTATTTATCTAATAAGTAAGTTTTGTATTTTTTTTTCTATTTTTGGTGTATTGCACTTAATTAATGTGTTACTCACAACTGCAATTAGGTTAAAGATAATCTTCATCAGTCATTTCACCCGAGCCCTCGTCATAATCAAGATCATCTATGTAGTCAGTTAAATTTGGAATTACATCTACTGCATCTCGAAATTCTGCCAAATCTTCGCTGGAAATTGGGTCTTCATTAGTCTTCTCAGTTGTAGTCCCTGGGAAATTCTTGATTACAGTCCCTTCAGTAGATACTAGGTAGCCCTGCAGCAGTGTGTGCTGTTTCATCAAGCGATGTTTTTCTTTTACTTTGCGCCGTTCTAAGGCAGCTTCAAAGTCGAATTTTGGGGGTCTGTAAAAAAATTACTATAAGTTCTAAAGTGCGCAAAACTCGCGAGTAGCATAGAAGGCAGAAAAAGACGTGAAAGACCTAGAACAAGGTGGAAAGAAGAAGTAATGAAGAACATGAGACAGTTAAACATCAATAATTGGAAAGAGAAAACAATAAGTAAAAAAGAATGGAGAATATTAGTTAACCAAGCCATGGGCCAACTAGGCTCGCAATTTGATACGAGGAGTGTTCAAATTTAAACAGGAATCCCATCTGAAGACAATTCCAAAAATTAAATTAATTACAGGTTGACCGTGACTCTTGTTAACATATCCATGGTAATGGTTTTGCTATAAATACTACTTCCAGAAAGGTATTAGAAAGTTTCCAGATCGGTGGCGCCAGGCAGGACAATTACATAAAAATACCAGGGTTTTCATATTTTAATATGGTATTGGACTGGAATGCATTTAGAAGAGCTTCAGCCTACGGTAGCCGATAGATAAAAGTTCAAATAAATGATTGTCAAATTCTGAAGTCAGCGACAACAGCCGAAGAAGAAGATTGCAATTTTTATAAATAAATTCTTTTTAAATTTTAACACTCCTTGTAGATTAAATTTAAATAAAGATTGTAAACTGATTTAAATGAATGCTATTAATAACATAAAAATATATTGACAATGTTGAATTAATACTAAAACTACACACCAAAGCATTATCAAGAAAGATAGCCTAAGACTTAATTTTATATACGTTTTAATAAGATATTTATTTTCTTATTAAGCAACGAGATGAGGCTTCAGTATAATACTTGCAAAATTTTTATACACACATTGGATTGGGAGAAACGGGAGAGGCGATATTTATTTTTTCAATCACGATTTCATGTGGAAGCCTTGTTAAGAAGCCCAGCCACCAACACTAGATTCTAATTGAAACTGAATTGAAAACTTTTCAGTAAGACTTACTTTTCACCATTTGCATAAACTTTGTTTTGTATATGAACTATGTCATGACGAACATCAGCCAATAGTAGAAGTAGGAAGTCAAAAGATCCTCTTTCTCCTTTTACTCCTCTTGGTCCTCGTTCACCTTGATCACCTTTTGGTCCTCTGGATCCAGTTGCCCCTGGTTCCCCCTATACCAACAATAAAATTGGTTATTTAATAATTTTTAAAATATTAAATTAGTATTGCCCACCTGCGGACCTCTTTTACATCTGCATTGTGCTGTGTCGTCGCCAGCCAAGGGCACGAAGGCATCGAGCATCGAATAGGTATAATCTGGAGTATTTTGAGATATTACTGGACTTCCTTCAGGGCCTAAAAGTAATGGATTTATTTAAAGTATTTTTAGAAGTGAAAAATATGTGTTGGAGTCATAGTTCAATAATAAATAAGTTAATTTAATTTAAGTGAGGTGTTCATAAACGAGTTGGCCGAAGACTAGAGGTTAGCGAGTTAGACTTCCATGCTGAAGCTCCTGGATTCAAATCTCAATACCGGAACATTGGATTTTAACGGCCATTCTCCCTCGCAAGGCGATGATAAACGAACGAGGTATTCTGCCTAGTGTATCTTCTCTGGAGTAGAAGTGTTTACACTTCCCGTGGTTCGAAGCCCACGTCAAGCTGTAGGTCCTCTATGTCTGTGGCACTCTAAACACGCAACACAGGCATAGCAGAGAAGATCGCTATGTCTTGTAAGAGATAAAGTACTCAAAGAAGAACAAGAGGTGTGCAATTCACCTATCTGGGAAATTATGTAAAAGAATTAGAAACTTCTCAAAGATTACGGTTTACTAAATAATTTTGAAGAAGTTTTCCGAGCACACGTATGCATGCTTATGAGCAGTGTTGTAACAGGCACTTGTTTTTTAATACCTAGGTACACGTACAAACACAGAAGAGCACTTAGTTACAAGGGCGTACGTATCCATCTCAAAACGGAAGGGGGGCAGCTTTCTAAATCCAACTTCTTCCATGGGGGAAGGGGGTCTATGAGGGGGCATGCAATAATACACAATTACAAAAGAAAATCACTATTTATTAATAAAGTTAATTTTTGAACAGTAGCTTGCGAGGATTACTTGCAAATTTCCTAACTATAGCTAATTGTTCCTTGTTTGCGAAAACCCATTGACCATGAATGCTTAGCATGGCTAACCCATTTAACCTATTTTCACCAATAGTGCTTCTAAGCAGTGTTTCAATTTGGCGAAGGGAGCTGAGTGAACGCTCTATAGTGCTTGTCGTTTAGGGCTGTGAAAGCAAAATCAGTAGCGCCTTTCTAATGGCTGCAAAAAATAATTCGCTTTTTTAAACCTCGATGATATCTGTCGCTTCTTTTACCACATTCCACATTTTGAACTACAATTCCCTTTCTCCTTCAATGCCTTCCACATTGTAAAAAGTTGCACAAGATGAAGTACTTTTATTCCATTCCTCCAATGGAACATCTCTCATGTTAATCGACTGGAAATGTGACAGTGAAACTGCAGGTGATTTATCTGCAGAAAATCTGACTTCTAAAGTTGATATGATGGAATCCAATTAAGGAATTATTAGAGACCTTCTCCAAAATTCGGATGGATTTCCGGCTGGAGGGCGGTTATCTCAACATTTAAATGCTGTAACGATTTCCGCGCCTAAAAGAAGGCAACCCTTTTTACATGTATAGGAATTTTTAATATTTCGAAGTTCGTTCAGGTCAAGACGACGCAGTGCGGTTTTGAGTTTCAAAAATGGGGGGGAAGGAGATTCTAAAAGACAGTTTTCCGTAATTAGGTCAGTGGGTTGAGTATTGTGAGTATTACCGGAAGTATATTGTGAATAGTGAGGTATTTCTGTAATTCGCTTTGCGATTGGAAATTCATTTTCCGCTTTGAGAGTCACTTCACACAGGAGCTTTTCCCATACTTGAAGTGAAACAAATCTCCAGGAATTTTATTTCCAATATAAAATTTACTCCGGTAAAGAAGATTTTGTTTGGTATCATGGCAGAGTCCATCAACTGGTGAATAGGTTATGACCAGAAAATTGTTGACTTGTCTTAATTTCCAGAACCTTAATTCTAATCTCCGATAAATTTAATTAGGCAAAATTCGTACGGCTGGACTTCCGAAATTAAAGCGACGCATTAGAAAAACTCTACATTCATACGTATGGTGCAAATTGATACGCTGTCCTAGTCGAGTAAACTTGGGAAGGTTTTTCCAGAACCGAGTGGACGCCTGGGACTACAGATAGGGAATCTGGTGTACGGTCGAGCTGATTGCCGCCACATCTCGAACAAGGGAAGTGCATTTATATTGTACATTGTAAAATTTGTATAACCTTGCCGTGTTGTTGACGATTTCATTATCGATATTTAAGAATTAATTTAGTAATTGATTTGGGGGCATAGAATTGTGTCATTGGGGATTTAATGGGGGATATTTCATTTATTAGGGGGAACAATTTTACGTAAAGCATATATACAGGGTACTCCAATAGTGGGTTGATATTGCGTGTGTAAGAGTCCACAGCTTAAAAATAGTTTTTGATCGTTCTGATCACGCATGAATTCGTCACACGGAGGCCTCCCAAGTTATGGATTGCGCTAAAAATTTCTAGCATTTTATTCGAGCAGCGCAATAAAAGTCCGAAAATTGTTTGAGTGTTGCTAATTTAGGTTTCGTTATAGTCAGTTCCAGGAACGTAAAGTTGGGACTGCTAATTTATTTGAATTTATTTTTCTTGCCTAAAGGATTGATAGTAGATATAAAGGTAGGTGATTATTTATCTTTGGGTCCGACTTCCCATTTACCACCTCGGACGTTGTCAGTAAATTATAAGTCGGTGGCGCCTATAAATTATTGTTGGAACCTACTCCTTCTTCGATTGGATTTCCGGGATGCTGACAGCTGTCAACTTGTTAATTCTCTACCTAAGCAGTGGGGTAGTTACGAAGTTGTTTTGTAATTTAACTAATTTTTGTATATAATAAAATAAAGGCGTGACAATGCTTTGCAATGTCGCCCGCTTGTTTCAAAACGTCAGCTGTGATGTTCTCTGCATCTTCCCGACGCTCACTTAGCATGACGAGAATAGTTTGAATGTGCTGGTTAGCTTTAACTAAGCCAAGTGCCTTCAATTGAACTTTTATTTGCTACTGGTTCCAGTATAGAGGAATACTTCGCAATTAATGTTATTGACACAAATGAAGATTCTTGTTGCTGCATTACCCTATTCAGTTAATGTCTCTAAAGACTTTCGGACTTCTCATTTCCAGTGTCCAACAAATGTCCAACTTGAAGAAGTAAGCAAATAGTACAAAATACAACCTTCAAACATAACAATTAGCCAGTGATATGGAAAGACCCAAAACTTTCCCATACGTAGTTTTGAGGTTAGGTTGTAGGTGATTGTAAATATAGGAAAATTGATCTTTAAAATGCTTCGTCGTCAAAAAATATAGATTGGTAGTGTTTAACGGTTTGTTTTATTGGAATTTGGGAACCCCTTGTTTAGTCTTCCTACACATACAGAGTATAGCTCTAATTTCGAAATTTAGAATAATTTTTGTTTTGTTTTCGGGATAGTTAAATTTAATGTGCGCTGTTTACAGGTGGTGTTAACAATGCATTCAATTTTTTTCTTTAGTCCTATAATTAAATGCCCACAAATAACACTGGTAATCATTATCTAATTTAGCATTACTTCACTACATAATACTTTATTTAGGTCGAGGGTTGACATAACCAATAAAGTGCGCGGTGCTATTGGTACAGCTTCCTTTTATTTACCTTAGTTGATTAATAACATAATAACATTAATTAATAACAGATATGAAAGTTTTGTTATTATAATATTCTGGAAGTATGTAAATTGCAACCCAAAGGACGGCTCTGCAGGTAAATTTGGAAACAGCGTATGATAGCTTATGTTTATGCATAATTTTTGGGCTAAACATCAAACTCGCACAGATTTGCTATTATTATTTTTAATTGCGTATATAAGCACAGTTCAAATCATGACAAGGGAGAATAATTATTCTGTTAAGACAGATTAACGTAATCTAATGTTTTTTTGTGCGTAACACGTAGCCAGAAAGCTTCGCCCTACACCCCGGTACAAATTACACCTCAGGAAAAGTCATGTACTTCTCTCCCTTGACGTATAATATACTATTTTTTGGCATAAACCATTATAATTTGGCTTCAAACATTAAATTAAGTTGTCGTTCTTCACTTTATTAAAATATTCGGTGGTAGTTTGGAATGCAACCACGTGAATTAATTGTTTTCAATCGAAGTATAATAAACTTAGTATTGTGTTGGGTGCACAAAATATAAACGGGCGAATTAGTATGATTTTGGGCTCGTTTGGAAAAACGACATTGCGATGATGGAGGGACCCTAATTTACATTGAATAAATTTACGTCAAATTTATTGTTGTGAAAATTCTACAAATTTTCAAAGCACCTTGTGATAATTCTCAATAATACTGCGCATTCGATAATAGACTTAAAAAGAAACACGTTATAAATGGTTTTCTGCATAACAGGAAATTCTGTAAATAAAATTTAATTTACAGAAGCAGACAGAAAACAAATCATATATCTAACAGCAAAATTAGTTTAGAAAAAAAAACCAAAGCAAACACGCTTTAGCTCTTTCGTAGGATTTTAGAAATTCTTTTACTTGAATTTTCATAGTAATATATTTTTGTAAATAGTGGATGCTGTACTGATGGCTGTTGATTGAATATAATCCGTAGGACAGTAATTTGTCGTCAGTTTTTAAGTTTTAAATCCGCTTGAATATCGAACCGCTTATGTAAACGTTGCCAATATTACGCATGCTTAAAGTAGTGATGTTTGCGAAACGAAAACATAACCTCACTAAATGAGCATGTTGTCGAGGTTAAAATTGTCATGAATATAAAGTGTTATTGAGTCTACTTTTCGTGTATTAATGATGCATTCAAAAACTATGCAAGAATTTAAAGGTATGTTTACTGTGGTTACAATATTTAACGGTTGAATTTCATCACTAATGATTTCTAGTTCTTCCACTGCGATTTTCTGAAACGAGTTCGTCCCAGCATGAACTTTTTATGAAGGCACATTCTGTTCGTAATCAGGCTGATGATAAGCCAGCGGATCAGACGTTATTTGTTTTAAATGTGCCCCCATATGTTACTGAAGACAGTTTTAAAAGAGTGTTTTCATGTGTTGGACGTGTAAGGAATGTAATCTTTCAGGACTCGCCAAGTACTAAACCTACAGATACCAATATAAAGGTCGGTGGTTTTAAAGTAGCTTATATCATTTTCGAAAAACCCAGCAGCTTAGAGAAAGCGTTAAATCTGACTTCTTTGGAACCTCTCTCGACCCCAGAACATCCCCTTCTAACTGGTGTTCAGAAATGGGTTTCTGAATACAATAACAGTATTACAAACCATGCAAAGTTAGAGGAAGAAGTAAATACATTTATGGCCCAATACGACAAGAACGAGAAGAAGCGAAAACAGCAAGAGAAACAGGCCAACGACGGCGGTTGGACTGTAGTAACGAAGAAGAGTCGAAATCCAGGGTTGTCACGGAAAGAAAGTGTTGCAAATAAGTTATCAGAAAAAACTAATAAGGGTGCCAAAAGAAAAGAGCTTGATGATTTTTATACTTTCCAAAAACGGGAATCAAAAATGAAACATTTGGTGGAAATGAGGAAAAAGTATGAACAGGATAAGAAGAAAGTTGAAGCTATGAAACACGCACGTAAATTTAAGCCTTTGTAAAATGAGTATAGCTATGCCAAGAAATTTATAATTTATGTATTATTTTAATATATAATTTTGTAGTTTTATATTTTTAATGTAGAATATGTAAATGCGTTTCTTTTACCACTTTAAGGCAAATAATGTAACAAAATATATCTACGATTGCGGTCCTTATTTAACTTGTATGATCGAATTAATTCCATATTTTTTTTAATCACATCACGTTTTACATAGACACGAAAATTAAAATAAAATTGATACAAATATTCTCATAAATTTTAAAAAGATGAGTGGAATATTATGGTCAGTTGAAATATATTTTGGAGTGTATCTTACGGTCATGAGGTTAGGTTTTAAGTAATTTGGGCAGAACACTGCAAATAGTATTCTGTGCAAATAAAAGTTTTTCCAGAAAATTAAAAATAAGTGTGGAGTTAATTTACGATAATAACTCGAGACCTTAAAAAATGCAATTATGTATTTAAACATTCTTTACAATGGCAACATAAAGAATGAAATTTCTTGTTATCACCATTCCTGTTTTTCTATGACAAAAAAATATTAAAATCCTGGTAATTCAACCAAATCTATATTTTCATATAAAAAATTAGCTCAAATAGAATCCAGGTAGATTATGTGTTTACTAGACTAGAAAATTGCATTGTTCAGGATAACATAGAGGAAAAACTAAATGCATATCATTTTCCACGTGATGTAGATTGTTTAAACCAAAAAAATGAGTACTGTTCTATTTCAAAATGAGCAGCTGAAAATCACTACTTTGATATTTCATATGCAACTAAAAAGCTGCTTATGCTAAGTTATTGAATGCCGGTTCAATATAGGTAGTGCAATAAAAGTAAACAGCTCTCCAAGTACTACTGAACATTGTAACTAAAACTAATAAAAGGTACAATAACCATTGGCGGCTTGTACTAAAGGGCACAAGGGCACGTGCCCACCCAACCACCAAGATAAACACAGAAAGAAATTCGCATGTAATTCAGTGCATTATTTTAATTTCATTATTTTAACGATGGTATCAAATTTTCCTTCCGCACCACAAGCGCGGATAACAGCCTCAAAACTATGTTCTGGGGAATGCTCTGATTTGTATCTATTTAGAGGATGATTCGGTTGCCTATCGGTTATCTTCCCTATACGCGATATACCAGGCGAATGGGGCACCGAGCACATTGTTCCCGTTTGCAGTCAACGTTTGAATTTGCACTTTGGAGCGCTGTTTTCGCGCAATCGCGCCTTTGAATTCAATGACGTTTTTTCAATGATGGAAGTTAATTGTGTGCAAAAAGATCGACTGAACGCATTGGCGGTCCTATCAATAGAAAAGAAGTTCGTCCAGTCTATCCCGTATTTTGACAGCAAAGTCATAGACGTCTGTTCCAGCATGAAAAATAGGAGAATGGATTTTATGTACAAAAAATAGGTAAGCTTTTTCTTGTGCCCACCCTCTTTCTTAACTCATGAGCCGCCACTGACAATAACGGGCAAAAAAATGGAAACACCAATTGTTTTCCTTTGTAAACAAGTACTTGTTTGTGTAATAAAATTATAGTTGGCACTTCATTATTTTGTTGTTAATAATTAGTTGTCAATGTTAAAATTAATTTTTGTGCAATTGTACGCGAAGTAACAACTTCGCGTATGCCGTGCAGGCCGCAAAATTCAATTTCGCGGCCGTTGTCATAGCGACGGCCGCAAAATTTAATTTCGCGGCCGCTGTCATAACGACGGCCATTAAACTAAATGTCACTTATATATTTATTTTGACGCATGAGAATGGACAGATTTTAGAAATTATTTATTATTTATCTCATTTCCATGGTA
>JABXWE010024857.1:0-20349 GCA_014611495.1 Limonius californicus | reverse complement strand
TATCTTACTTAATTTTCTTGTTATGTAAAAATGGGAAGCATATGATGCATATACACGCGCATATTTTGACCATTTGGAGTGCATATAAATCCGAGCTTTATTCACTAAATTTATTTATTCTACAAGATATATCATAAATAATAGAAATACTACTTCGCAAAAGGCAATGGAATTTAATGCAATTAAATATTGTTTAAATTCTGTGGCCTACCACATCCATGTTTGTTTTATGCTGTTTACCCAAAAATTTCATAACGTAATCTCATTAATGTTAAAGTATTCGACAAACAAATAAAAATTTTTACCAGACTGCCTATAAAAATTACAGCATGAAAGTGAAGTAAAAATTATAGCATTAAAGTAAAGTCACAGGCTTCCGCGGTATATATCTAATCTCAGGCATCTCTTCGGACTTAACCTTACAACAATACTTCCAGCAAAGGGAAAATGCAACTGAAATTCTTCATCAGTTAAACAAAATACAGATTGCTTTAAGAGATAAAAGGGTTTAAAAAAAATTCGGACTTTTCAAAAATAAAAATTTGATAAATAAATATATACATTTTTTTGTGTTATTCGACCTTTTAATAAATGTATTATTTCACAACTTAAAAAAATCAAATTCTGATAAGATGGACACTCGGTTAAAGGACTAATATTGACTGTCTCCCGAAGTTCTATTGTACTTATCGTAATAAATAAGGGCTGACAAGAGTTAAAACAAAAAGTAAAGAAGCAACAATGTTGGGCCTCTTTTAAAAACTTAACTGTATGCTCTACGTTTTTAATATCACAATGTTTAAAAGACTGGCCCATATACACTGAATTATACCGCGAACCACTTAATTTGTAAATGCCCCATTTCAACAATTCATTAGTTTTGTCTTTAAAATTAAATGTACTTGTTCTGATTCTAATATTTGCAAATTTTACTGATATACTGTTACGCCTATGGCTGTAACTGATAAGGAGCCCGTTGTCCTTATCGCCGGGATCACCAGAGAAACAACTACACTTATATAAAATGATTGGATTTATTCATTTGTACGCTCTACAAGACTACGACAACTTATCCTAAAATATTATTCTAAACTACTTACAATAATACAATCACGTGCACCGCCATTGCTAGGTTGGTTACTGGGAATACTCTTATTTATCAATCACCCACTGACAACTGCCAACTATTCACCACTGGCTAATTCAATCTTAAGTGTCCTTTTATAAATTCCCTTTTGCACCCATAAGCAATGAACTGCTTATTATTCAATTTCCCTTATCAAGCGTTTTACTTATTCCACATTGCTTAATTTAATATTCCCATGAACTTTAATTTTGCTGAGTTAAAATGACCTCATTGTTTGCAACATAAATGTGTTTGCAAGTAACTGAAATCGCATTACAACAGCTATGAAGTAATAATAATTTAATTTAGAATTTTGGATATCGGGTTCGTAACAATATCACCAAAATATGGAATGTAAACATGTTTGATTGTGTCACAGGAATATTAGGGAAAATTCGTTTCCATCGCCAATTTGGAATATTTCTATTTAAATAATATGCCAATTAATTTAATAGCATAACCATTATCATGGGCAATTTGTTTAATGATCGAAATCTGTCTATTATATTTAAAAGAACTATTAAAGTTCTATGTGTCAAATTGCTATAGGCTTATAATTTACGGTTTATGACACGGATCGCGTGCTATTGTAATATCTCTAGGGTTAGGTTTTCTATATGGTGTTCCAGTTTGTTTTTGGAATTAATTTTTATGTTTAAGCAAAGAGCATATATAAATCTAATTTATTATACCATCTGTTTTGTTGTGTATTCAGGGTAATTTATCCAATGAACTATGAAAAGGATCATTTTCTGATCGATTTGATAAAGAAATAATATTTTCCAAATGTTCCCGAAATATATTAGTGAGAAGTTGCATTTATTAACAATATTAAATTTAATAAGAAAACGTAATACAGTGAAGTCTCCAATAAGCGGACACCGATGGTTCCACACTTTTTGTCCGTTTATTGGAGGCGTCCGCATAAAAGAAACAATCATGTCCGGGTATAGGAGGTGTCCGTTTAAGAGAGAACACAAAAATTATCAAAACATGCAGAAAAGTGTATTTTATTGAACATAACTACAATAATTATAATTATAAATAATTATTGCCTACGAACAACGCAGTTAAACTGCTTAATATAAGTCCGAATTTATAAAACTCATAGATCAACAAGTTCTGTATTTTACAAACAAACTACAGTAAAGAAATACAACGTTAAAATTAGTTCTGTGAAAACCGTGATAAGGCTCAAATATTTATAACAGGAAGTACTAGTATTAAATTTCACCAGGACGGTGACATAATGTAATATGCGCAAATTAGATGTCCGGTTAAGGGGGACAATTTTTCCTAAAAATGGGACTTATGAACTCTCCGTGTCCGTGTATTAGAGGGTCCGGTTAAAAGAGGCTATTTAACATGTGTTAATAATAGCAGAACATTGGTTCTACGAAATGTGTCTGTTTATAGGAAGTGTCCGCTTATAGGGAGTGCCCGTAATAGGAGATTTCACTGTAGTACAAGAATTTCACCACTTTTGACTAATATCACTGTGATATATTTGACGGTTTCAAATTTTGAATTACATCACTTAACTACCTTGATTAAAAAATTTAAACTTCAAAATGTTTCATAAATGCATTAGCCAAAAGTGGTGAAATAAAAATTATATAAATTCAACTGTTGTAATTATTAATATTATATTTACTTAAGATGCGTTTTCCTAATCCTTCGATCAGTAACAGAAAAACTGATTGGGATAGCATTAACGACTACATCGAACAGCATCTCAACAGAAACATAAGCCTAAAAACTACAGAGGATATAGAATACGCAACAAACCACTTTGGTACAGGAAGCTGGTTGGAACTCCACACCGCAACCAATAAAGTTAAAGATTAACAGTCCAAACATACCAAATGAGATCATGGAAATTGTGAAAGAAAAAAGGCGGGCAAGGGCTAGACGGCAACGCACTCACAGCATAGAAGACAGAAGAAGGTTCAACCAATTAAATAATAAACTTAGAAATAAATTAAAATCTGCTCGGAATGAGTCCTTTCAAACCTATCTGAAATCACTAAATGTTCATGACAATTCAATATGGAAAGCCACTAAGGGTATCAAGCAACCACAATCGCACATTCCACAAATGTGCGATCAAGGGAATTCATGGTTAAGAACAGATAAGGAAAAGGCAGAAGCATTCGCAAACTACCTAGCAGATGTCTTTCAACCAAATTCCAATGCAGTGGATCAGGAAATAGAAGAGGAATTACAATCACCACTACAAATGTCTCCACCAATACGTAACATTACCACCAAAGAAATTGAGAACGAGATAAAATGGTTAAAAAATAAAAAAGCACCAGGTCAAGATCTAATAACGGCAACTGTACTCACTCAAACAAATACCGGAACAAGAAATAAAATTCCTGCAAATTCTCTTTAATGGGATCCTGAGAACTACATACTGGCCGCTACAGCTCAAATTTGCACAAATAATTGTTATCCCTAAACCTGGCAAATCCCTCAATGAAATAAATTCCTATCGTCCTATTAGCTTACTCCCTAGTCCAAGTTACTTGAGAAACTAATACTAAGGCGTATGCATGAAGACTCACTGCAAGAAGAACCATCAATTTGGATTTAGGCAACATTCAACAATCCCACAGTGTCATCGTCTAACAAATATAATCCAAACAGCACTACAAAATAAAATATACTGCACTGCTGTTTTCCTGGATGTCAGGCAGGCATTTGACAGAGTGTGGCACAGATGACTGCAATATAAAGTCAAGAAAACATTTCCCCATGAATATTACCTTCTATTACAATCGTACCTCACATGCAGAACCTTTCAAACAAAAATTGGCAAGGAAGTATCCCAAATAAAAGAAATAGGAGCAGGCGTACCCCAGGGAAGTGTGCTGGGGCCTATGCTATATCTACTATTTACCTCTGATCTACCAACAACAGAACAAACAGAAATAGGTACATTTGCCGACAACATGGTGATACTCACGTGTAACGAAAATCCGATAGCAGCATCAGATGCACTACAGATGCATTTAAATCAAATTGAACAGTGGAGAATTAAGATAAATGAGAGTAAATCAACACGCATTACATTCATGACAAAGCATCAGGTATACCCACCTGTCACCCTTAATATTAACCACATCCCCCAGTCAAATGAAGTTAAATACCTGGGATTACATACAGACAGAAGATTGACATGGAAAACTCACTTTAAAAAGAAACGAAAGGAAATGGACTTAAAAATGAAGAAAATTGATTGGTTCATCGGGAAAAACTCCTCATTATCATTAGCCAACAAAGTAATATTGTACAAGACTATCATCCGACCAAGCTGGACCTGTGGCTGTCAGCTGTGGGGCTGTGCAAGTAGATGTAACATCGAAGTTATTCAAAGTTTTCAGTCCAAAACCATTCGTAGTATGTCAAGCGCACCCTGGTATGTGACAAACCAAACACTCCACTCAGACCTCAACATCCCATACGTGAGCGAACTAATCAAACAGTATGCTATCAAACATCAAAAAACCCTAGAACTCCACCCAAATGAAACCATTGCACTGCTGGTTGAAGATTCTCAACTAAGACGTCTTAAGAAGAAATGGCCGAAAGATCTAACAAACTAACAACCAAACCAAACTCCAACCAAGCCTAGATAGTATAAAACATTAGCTCATAGAATGTACTAATATTTGATTGCTAATTAAAAAAAAATGCGTTTTGACCAAGGCAGAAACAATTATTAACTTAATATGTTTAATAAATTACAGTATTTGTGTTGTGATCACATTCAGCTACAAAAATTTACTAAAGACATTACACTTAAAAAAGAAATGCAATTATATTTACTATTTTCATCTCCCTAAAATACTAATAATAAAAAATGTTATATACACACTTCGACATTTGAAATGGTACATTTAAAAAAATTCTGTAAAAGTAAAAAAGTGCCAGACGTTTAACATGACTTACTACACGGTCAGGACTATTTCAGAATGTCTAACTTTTTGACATCTGCGACTCAATTGTTGTTGAAGTTATTTTTTTCTGTTATGTGAAGTTCCTAAACTCATGAACGCCTATTCAAATTAAATATAGTTATTTTCTCGAGTCTTATTTCGCAAAGGTTCTATGCATTTTTAAAATACCTACCATAATTTAAGTATTGAAACAGCTAAACCAAGCTATAGGAATGCTTATGAAGTGTTGTTGGCCATTTTAATGTGACCATAAAGTGATCGGAAGAGTTTGAATGTGTTTTCATGATAGTGGCTCTGTTCTACATAGGTACAGTGGAGAGAGAAAGAGACTCGCCAAAATTGGTTATGCTTGAAAATGTTACAATGAATAGTGCCAGATGTAATAATCCGGTGTTATAACTTGTAATATTGCCATTTGTATTGTTGTTTTGTAGTTATTGCTAATAACTCCCATAGAACAATATTATTCACGTAGACACCAGCGAATTCTCCAGATCATAATCCTACAGAGAATGTGTGGGATTAACTGAAAAGGTTGGCGAGATCATAAGGAGTGACCCAAACAATCATGTGAAGTTCCGAACTACCATTTAAGAAGAATAGCAAAATATTTCTCAGCATTACATTCATAATGTGTTTTCCAGCTTGCTAAAACGTTGTCAAAAGATAAGGGATAGAGGAGGTCCCACTCATTATTAATCATTCAGGATTTTATTATTTCTGTAGTATTAAAATGGTACACCTTGTTATTTTTTTATTACAATATTACTAATTCCTTAAGTTTTATTCTTTTAATTATTTGATCTTTATGTTTCCCCAAATTGTATACTTCCTATCAGACTGAAATCTGTTATGTAACAAATAACAAATTATTATTTCCATGTTTTTGCAAGTACCAGTACCAGTTCAAATGTTGAGCAGAGTAAATAAACAAATAAGATTTTTAATAAAAACAGAAACAAAAACGCTTTGGAATCAGTGGCGTAGCGATGGCCCCCTTAATGCAGGGAAAGGGCTCAACTATGTAGAAATTCCAGGCTTTCCTAATTCTGGTAATGTTTGATAAGAAAAAAATATTAGCATTTATAAGGACCTACCTACAATACAAATACCTAAAACAATCTATTTTTACACTAAACAATAATAGCTAACTGATTTATATTGTTTTGTCTAGAGGCAAGACGATTTTCTTAAACATAGGTAACAGTTTGCAAAATATTAACATTTTTTATTACTAGCAGATTAGCAGGGGGGGCTCCATTTTTAGGCTACGCCACTGCGCTGCCTGGAGCATTCCACAAACATTAGCAAAAGTTAACAAAAGCTTGGTAACAAATCTGTTCTACTTACTTATTTGATAGCATTTTGAAGTCGAGGGGGTACAGTGGGCTGCAAAATGACCGTCAACAGCGTGGCCTAATTCAAATATAAGTAGGTTATGTTAGAGTTTTACGTTGGCCGATGCTAAATTTATGCAATCATTGGTAACTTTCTCCGACCTAGGCAAAATAAAATGAAAGTTAATCCAGAAAACGCTCAACACAGGTAAATGTTAATCACTATGGCTACAGACTACAAAAAAATAAGAAATAAACGAAAGTATGCGGGTATTAACCTTGAACAACTTGTTGCCAGATAAAAATATAGCAGGACACTGTTTTCCTCCGCGAACAAATGAACAGTTTTTAGCGATTTGTAACGGCGTGAAACAATACCGTTGCAAATTGTAGCAAACTACATGACCGATTATGGCGTTGGCATTGATTACAGTGCTGTCATCTACTGGAGTGCACTTCGAAAATTTTCGTATATTGTTTTAGTAGAAAACACTGTAACTTTCTGGAAAGTAAAAAATATTCTGCTAGTAGTGGCGGATTAATTATTTCAAATATATTAAGAATGAAATGAATACAAAGCAGATAATTATAAAATTTTAGGTAAACATGTTTGGAATGATATGGTTACCGCTACATTTTTTTACATGGTTCCTATAATATCCTCGGTCAAAGTATCTACACTGTTGTCTAACAGAGGACGCTTTAAAGTTTTGAAGTTGCAAAATGTGTCCTTTGGCGGTAGAGGTCACTATAAACATTATAATTTAATAGTTGTCTACAGTTATCATACGTCAGTTGCTTGAAAAGCTATATAACCTTACTTATTGAAGGTGTTTCGAAATATGGTTGAAATGTTAATCGTTGATTTTATATCTTAGTTTGAGGTTTGCATTAATTTTGGTTCTATTTTTATTACACGTGTTAGTTGGAATACGTAAAACTTAAAATGGAAACCATACTGGAACAGCAAAGGCGTTACCATGAAGAACGAGAACGTTTGGTAGACGCAATGGTAAAAGAAATGCTACATAAAAAGACTAGCGTAAGTACTTTTAGGCGTATTCTAATATAGTTCTAACGAGGCTATATTTTAGCATCGAGAAGAGATTAATTCAGGATATCGACAGAAATATCTGTTAGATAGATATTTGACCAGCACAGAACGTCTCGTCGATTTATACGAAGACAGAGATGGACACAGGAAAGCTGAAGTAGCTGCTTTAACTGGGCCAAATGAGTTTCAGGAATTTTACACTAGGTTGAAACAGATTAAAGACTTTTACCGCAAACATCCAAATGAGGTTAGTTGATAACATTATGAATTTTATGTTGTTATTATAAAATGGTTATTTTAGATTAGTATTCCAATGTCTGTGGAATTTGATGAATTGGCAAAAGCAAGGGAGAACCCCACAGAGGAATTATCAAGTAGGTACCAGTTAACATGAGAGTGCTACGAAACTAATATACATTGTATTCATTTATAGATTTAGTGGAGTTCTCTGACGAAGAAGGTTATGGAAAGTTCTTAGACCTGCATGAATGTTATGAAAAGTACATTAATTTGAAAGGCATAGAGGTAAATTATATTAATTTATTGTGTTCTGTGTTGTCTGAAATTCAGATACATTACGTAATAAATAAATACGGTAAAATTGAATCTATTGCAAACATTTGAAATTTATATGTACTCCCACACTATACCGTTAACAAATGAAGGTATTGAACTCTGAACCCTATTGATATACTGTTAAAGCTTTGCAATAGAATACCAACAGCAAATGTGCTGTTTTAATATCTACGCCTGTTGTTTATATTGAATTGCTTTTGATAATAACACTTTAACTTCATCCATATAGGTATCAAATACAGAAATAAAACTGCTTAAACGCAATATTTATTTATTTACATGAATAGGAATTTCACTTGTTTTGTTTTTAGAAAGTGGACTATATTACATATTTGAGCACATTCGATCAACTATACGACATTCCAAAGGAGCGTAAAACAGGCGAATATCGTCGGTACCTACTTACTCTTATTGAGTACCTTAGTTGGTTTGTGCAACGCACTAAACCACTTATGGACCTGGAAGCTGAGCTGCAAAGTGAAGCTGATGCTATCGTGCTGCAGTGGGAAAGTGGAAATGTCCCAGGATGGCCCGTAAGTGCACTAAGTGAAATTAAAACTGAAATTATATTCTATAATGTTTTCTAGAAAGAAACTGGTTCAGCTTTAGCAAATGTGGGAGCTCACTTGGAACTGTCTGCATTCAATAGTTGGGAAGAATTGGCTTCCCTCGGCTTGGACAGATTGAAGTCTGCCCTTTTGGCGCTTGGATTAAAATGTGGAGGGTGAGTTTGTGGTTTTACATTTCTTAATAATTTTTTGTGCTAACTTCATTCCGTTTTTAATTCATAGCACATTAGAAGAACGAGCCCAGAGACTATGGGCTACCAAAGGAACAACATCTCTCGATCCATCACTGATGGCCAAAAATAAGAGTGGAAAAGCCACCAAGGAAAAGGAGCAGCTGCGACAGAGAGACCTAGCATGTCTTGAAGCACAAATTTACCGGTAAAGTCTTAAAAATAGAGCACCTTTATACAATTAGATAAAAATAGAGAAAATGATGGTATAAAAGCCGATTGGTTTGATCAGTTGTTGCATAGCATGCTTTTATATTATACAAATACTGTTTCAATATCACATATTATTTTGCGGAGTTGGTAGACAGTTCAACTGCATGATGCATTGAAAGTCAAGGCATTAAGTGGCAATATTTTATTTATTTCAATGAGTTATCAGAGCGGTTTCAACTAGACAACCCTTGGGTGAAATAGTTTATATTTGTAAATATTTTTTGAACTATGTATTGTTCTGTTGGATACAAAAATTAACATCAAGGTTTCGTCACTCGCCTGTTTCTGTAATTAGATATTTTGAAAAGCTTGTATCTGCCAGTTAGAGCTATGTTGACCTAAAACAATCAAACATATTGTTTGTTTAACTAAGTTTAGTAAACTTCAGCTCCATAACACAAATTATAGGAGTTAAGATATTTTAATAACAGATAAAGTAAGTAAATAGTAAAATTTACAAAGTTAACAAGTAACAAGTGTTTCAATCAGTTTATTTTTATTGGAAATAAACAGTTTTACAATAAATGGTAGTCAGAATCAGGGCTGTGGAGTGGGAGTTCATGAAAAATTTCTGGTAAGTGGAGTCGGAAAAGATGTTTAAATTTTATTTTTTTTTTAGTGGAGTATACATTTTGACTCATTTGAATTTGAATTTTGAATCATTTCTTGTATATATTTTTTATTACATACACCATACATTGTCTTAGTATTTAGTTTTGTCAGAGTCAGAGCCGGAGTTGGAGTCAAACTACTAAAACTATCAATAGTCGGAGTTCGAGTCGACTGGTTTTTTATCGACTCTTTCTTTCTTATCTTTTGCTATTTGAAAACATTTAGTGATAGTGGTAATCTGATCTCCTACTATACTGTATTCAGGGAGTCTGGTCAGTAGACATAAACACATGAACGTGAACGCAGCGGAAGCTTTTTCGCACAATTGCGGCTTGTGCGGATACAAACTAATGTTAAAGTGTTAGAAAATGAATATACTTACATTACTGAAAACTGTATGCAGATAAACTAACTACACAAAAATATTCTAGTCAGAAAGTTCAGAAGTACCACTAGACTCAACATTTATGTTTATAATGATGGGTTCTACCGCCACTTCAATAATATTATCCAGTTCCCACATATTTTTTTCAACAACGTTAATTACGTGTTGCACACAGTTTAACCACTTCTCAGCACTAATTTGATTAATACCTTCCAGAAGGTTTCTGACATCTGGAAATTTGAAGGTGGTATTTGTTGCCGCCACGTGACCTTTGACTTGACCCCAAATTAATTCTATTGGGTTGAGCTCACAATGGTACCGTGGAAGTCTAAACACAGTTTTATTTTGTGCTTTTGCCATTTCATTGACAACATAGCAATTATAATTAGGATTGTGTTGTTTTACTATGTGCAACAGCTCACTTTTCAACATATTGTCTTCAAAAGCAATACTTTTGGAAGACAACCATTGCTTAATTGAAGGCTTTGTCCAGGTTGTTGTTGGAGTTTTCTCTTGCCTTCGAGAGTGGTACGAAGTATAATGACACAGTTATCCTCAAGTAGCAAAAGAACTTTTGAAAACCACTCCTCAAACTTTTATGAGTTCATCTCTTCGTGGTAATCAAAAACCTACAGACCGCCATTAACAAATCCCGTGATACTACCGATGTGTGTAATAATAAACCTCTTTCCTTTGCCCGACGGGTTTTTTAGACCAGGGGATAATCCCGCTTGTCTTGACGATGTGTTACGGATTCATCTTTCCATATTTTATTTTCCAGGTGGCCTGCATTTACCCACGTTTTGTCCAAATAATACACTTTTCTACCTTCTTGTCGATATGTTTTTATCGTCCGCAAATATTTTCTTCTCCACAGAACTATTTCCTCCTTATCCATTAGCATACCGTCCCGACCGCGTTTAACAATCCTAAATTAAATTTTTTCAAAATTTTGTAAAATGTTGTCTTTTTAAAATTCGGTTGTCTTTGTTAACAACATTTAGCACTTTGTCTATAGTGGGTAACTCATTAAGAAAAAGAATTCATGAATTCCATTTTGGTCAAAATCGTCAATGCCGTCTGAAAGTTTTTTAAGTGGTTTAACTTTTTTTGGTGATGATAAGGTCTTGTTATTCCGCTTGTATTCCGATATTACACGATACACAGATCTTTCGCTTACTCCTGTAATTCGGACAGAACTTGTCACTATTTCAGACAGTGAAATTGTCGGATTAGACTGTAATTCCGATTTGTAAACATTCAGAATTATGTGCTTTTCCGATCTACTAAGTGGGGCCTTTTTGTGTCTTTTTGTAGGTGGCGAAAACTGCAGGTCGGGGTTTGATGAATCACTTGCCATTGCTACGACGTAATATGTAAATCAACAATTTTCAAACTATATTGTTCACTAAAGGGCGGGGAGGGCTCAGTGGTAGAGAGCCAAGGTTTGGATGTAATAGTCTAAACGCTTCCCGGTTTGAATCTCCCCAGGGTCAGAAATTTTTCTAATTCCATAGGTGGTCGGTACTGGGTCCCGGTCTCTATTTGCCATTGGGGATTTAATCCCCATAGCACTCCTCGAATTACGGTCACATTAGAGGAGTAACAAGACCATAAACAAAAAACATTCATACACACAGCAGGTTAAGCACGGTTATGCACTAACACGGTAGCCCGTAAAGTCGGGCCCTGTTGTGCATTGCACAAACTAACTTAGCCTTGTCTCACACCAAAAGCGATGGGCCTTCTAAGGCCTGAGAAAGCTTCATAATAAAATTGTTCACTAAAGTTAAATATACAGTTCGGAAGGCTTCTAAGGAGGCTATTCAACCAAAGTATATACACACCTCGGTTGCCACCGCATTAATACCAGCGTGTTAATTCAGCATGCGCTTGCCTAAAAATGCAGTATGCACCGGTCACGGACCAATGTTTGTTTACGTCTACTGACTAGACTCCCTGAATTAAGTATATCAATTTCTTCTTACATTACCCACTCCTTCTGTCCCCAAGTGTAAGTATAAAATCCATCATTTGTATTGAATTTGAATCATTTTATTACGACAACTTTTGCTTGGGAAACTTACTTTAATTCTTGTTGTATTCTCTGTAATCTACAACATGATTTCATTCTGAGCACATAACATCATCTTCCTTTAAAATTTCTGTATTTTTCAACTGTTGCTAGTTTGTAGCTGCAAGAACTATGTTTTTGCATGTTTTATAAATATTACCAGGAATATTGTAGATATAGGTAAACATGATATCCAAATCCCATCATTTATAAATGATGTTTTTATAAAAGTAAAAGTGAATGAAATACAGGGTGTTTTAAATGACTGAGGCTTGTGATGTAGGCAACTTATTATGCTCATTCCCACTCACTACACCCTACATCAGAACTAGAGTCTCCAGTGGCGTACACAGATAAATTGCAAACACTTTTCAAATAATTATCGATATGAAATTAAAGAACAAAAAGGCCCATTTACCCATCTTATAATAATTTTATAAACAAGAAAAGAATATAAAGTACACCAATTATTATTTGTAAAACATTTTGTTCAACAAAAGTTAAGAAAACTTTGCTAATTTAATTTACAACAATTAATATAACTTAATAGCTAAACAATTTATTAGCGTCTTATAATAAATATTGGAAATGGTGACCATTATTTTCAAGACATAGATTCACTCTTCGCTTCATATTGTCAAAAACATTTCGTAGCTCGTTTGGTGTAATGTTTTCGATTTAAGTTCTAATTGCTTCTTCTAATTCATCTAAATCAGCTAATCTGTTTCTGAAAATCTTATTTTTTAAGTTACCAAATAAATAAAAATCTAGTGGTGTCAGATCAGGGGAACATGTTGGCCATCTTTCTTGACTTATCAGGCGATCACCATAAAATTCTTCCAAATATTGCAAAGTGATTCTTGCTGTATGTGCTGTGGCTCCATCTTGCTGGAAATAACCCAGTTGCAGCTCATCGTCGTGAAGTAAATTCAGAAAAGGTTCTAAAATAAGTCTTCGATAGTTCTCAGCATTGATTGTTTCATGGAAAAATATTGGTCCTATTATTCGTTGTCTTGACATGGCCACCCACATACCAGTTTTAATAGGATGTAAGTTAGTTTCTACAAAAGTATGTGGATTTTCTGTAGCCCATGTTCGATAATTCTGGCGATTTACATAGCCAGACAAATGAAACCATGCTTTGTCGGTATAGAAAGTCAAATTCAGCAAATCATCATTTTGGCAATAGTCTATTCTGCGCCCATAATCAATTTCGTGAAGGTGCTGTACAACGGAAACTCTATACGGATGCATATTAAATCTTTGCTGTAACACCTTTGGGCAACTTGACACTGACACTCCTACAAGTAAACAAATTTTTTAGTATCAAAATAAGACGTTTATAATGTAAAACAAACCTGCTTGAGCTGACAATTTTTATTATATTATATTTAAATAAATACTTACTCTACTTACTGGTAAGAATTAATGAAACATGATGTTTGGATGATAAAATGCAAGCTGTTCTCCCAAAAAATGAGAGGCTGTGTGAAGTTCATTTTATAAAATATTGTTGCTAGACTTTTTTCTAGGGTTATCCTAATGTTTTCCAAATAACCCCCTTAATAGAGCAGACATTTTTTTAATTTACAGAATTGGTAAGGTTTGTATGATAGCAATTATAAAAATAAAATCAATACTAACTTAAAATAACTTAAATTTCTCATATATTGAAATATAAAGTCAAAGTTCATATTTATATTATATCAATTAAAATTTCATACAATAATTACTATTTTTTTTATTATTATAGTCAAAATCCCTGTTACCGATTGGTGTAGGGTGTTACAATATTTACTTAACTTAACTAACTACTTTCTCAGAATGTTTACTACAATATAAATAAATTGAATTCTTATCTTACACTGCTTGAGTTTTCTGGTAATCACCTGTGTGCTGTCGATCTAACTCTGTCGTTTTTCCTTGCTCGCGTTATACACTCCATTCTTTCTTGTATTTCCACTTCTTGTTCGTCTATTGTCACTCCCAGATAATTATATTTTTGTACTTGCTCTACGTGACTGCCACTTATTTTTATCTCTGTGTTGTGTCCTTCTTTGCTTATAACCAGTATTTTTGTTTTCTCCGTGTTTAATTCCATCTTGTTTTCTATCAGTGTCTTATTCCATACGGTTAGGATTTTCTGTAAGATTTCTTCACTTTCTGCTACAATTACTACGTCATGTGCGAATGCGCACTCTGATATACATATATATACAGGGTGTATCATTAATATTGCGAAAACATTCAGGGTGAGATTCCTTGCATAAAAATAAGAATAAAAGTTCATATAAACATGTTTCCAAAAATTCCTCGTTTCCGAGATACAGGGCGTTGAATATTATGCAATTAACAATAGGACAATAATGCCATGTAAACAACAATAGCAACAACAACAATAAGTTATAACAGTTGTTGAAAATGACTACCCCCAACATCAGTGCAGGCTTCTAATCTGCGACGCATTGATTGGCAAACACGTTCAAAAATTCCGGATATGTGACGAATTGTTTGACAAGCTCCTATTATACGATTTCTTAATTCCTCGAGCGTTTCAATCGGGTTCGTATAAACCAAATGTTTAAGGTGACCCTAGAGGAAAAAATCCAATGGATTTAAGTCCGGAGATCGCGCAGGCCAGGGTTGTATGCCTCCTCGACCTATCCAACGGTTTGGGTACACAGTGTTCAAATATTCTCGAGCAACTAAACTGAAATGAGGCGGAGCTCCATCGTGCATGAAATACATTTGTAATCTTAATGGCAGTAGGACGTCTTCCAATAGCATCGGCAGCTCCTCTTCAAGAAAATGGCGATAAATTGCTCCAGTTAACCTCGCTGGTAAAAGGAATGGACCTATCAAGTGGTCTCCGACAATTCCGATCCATACCTTCACTGAAAACTGATGTTGATGGCGGCCTGCTCTTATTGCATGTGGGTTCTCATCAGCCCATTGGTGATTGTTGTGGAAATTCATTATGGCTTCTCTGGAAAAATTTGCCGCATCAGTGAACAGTATTTCTGCATCGAACTGTGGATTTTCAGCAATTTTTTGTTGCATCCATCGACAAAAAGTTACTCTTGGAAGAAAATCAGTTGGTAAAAGTGCCTGCACTCGTTGAATGTGATAGGGGTATAAAAGTTGATTCTTCAGTATCCGGAAAACTGTCATATGACTGACATTTACATTTGCAGCAATCTTCCTGGTACTTGTAGTAGGATTTTCGTCAATTTCGTGGAGCACCTCTTCTTCCACTTGTACAGTTGCTGATGTGCGAGGTCGCCCATTTTCAGCGGTAAGTTTTCGAAAACTTCCAGTTTCTCTAAGACGTTGATGCAGAGGGGAAAATATCGAATGATGTGGTATTACACGATTAGGGTATTTTTCTTCATAAAGACGCCTGGCTGCTAATGAATTACCGTTGGCAAGACCGTAACAAAAATGCATATTGCACATTTCACTATTTGCGTAATTCATTTTGAAAAACAAACCTAACAACTGTCAAATCGCTGTAAAGTAACGACTTTCATATGAAAAGTCAATGGCACTCTCGATAGAGTGATCCGATAAGTGATGATGCAGAGGAAACAAAAAAGTTTTATTTTCAATTTCATAATATTCAACACCCTGTATCTCGGAAAGGAGGCGTTTTAGGAAACATGTTTATATGAACTTTTATTCTTATTTTTATGCAAGGAATTTCACCCTGAATTTTTTCGCAATATTAATGATACACCCTGTATACTAATGGTTTATGGTCGGTCACTGCTATGAAATGTTTTCCAAACAAATATGGTCTA
The DNA here is from genome assembly GCA_014611495.1 of Limonius californicus. Lineage (NCBI taxonomy): Eukaryota > Metazoa > Arthropoda > Insecta > Coleoptera > Elateridae > Limonius > Limonius californicus. The sequence goes on along the minus strand of JABXWE010024857.1, from coordinate 4,408 downwards.
AAATGATTCACGGCCCAACTTAAAGCCAACATCTCGCGCTCCGTTGTGGAATACCGTGTTTCTGCCGAATTTAACACGCGACTTGCGTACGCCACTGGCAAATCACTCCCTATTTTACCTTGGGACAAAATCGCACCTACTGCCTTGTAGAGTCCTCTATAGTAAGAGTAAAGACATGATCAAGGTCGCCGCCATTTTTCCTCCAAATTCATACACAGTTGAATGGGGAGGAATACAAATTCAAGGTTTTAGAGTGTTTTAGAATTATTTATTCAACGATAAATGAGACAAAATATACTTTATATTGTTGTTAAAGTGTATCTACTACAAAAAAGGATTTTAATTGGTATATAAGAAAATAACGACACACAATTACCTGATATTTACAGTATTGTATTTAATATAACATTATTAATTGAACATTTATCAAAAATATATTATAGAGTAATTTAAAATGGTATCATTAACTGCTAATTAATTTAATTCATATTATTTTTTAATGACTAAAAATTGTGTGCTAAAGATTTTTAATCAAAAGTATACAAATCTAAAAAAATTTCAAGATCGCATTGTTTTACTGGAATATTCTTTGCGACGTAAACGTTTTTTGCTTAGAATTTTTAATCGAAACAGTACAAATCGAGTTATAATTTTTTTTTCAAATTATGACAGTTAGGTAAGTCGAACATAGAAGTTTCATCTTCAGCGATTTTTAGCAACGCTTTCTTTAAATCTGTATCAGTATTTTTCAGATTGTTCTAATTTGGTTTAAAAGCGCGTTCCATTTGTAAAATGAATTCAAAAGTTTTCGCAATAGAACAAAGTATTTTTTTTGAAACTTTTAATCTTTGTTAAGCGTGCCATACTCGCCATTGACTGTATGTAATTGGTACTTCCTACACTACCAATACATACGCTACAGGTTTTTGTGTTTTTTTTAATACTATTGATTAAACAGCCAGTAATATAATACAGCGAGTTCATTTCACTAGTATTAAGATTGAGTTCTGGCAAAGATACGCCTGAAATTTTCTCCACTTGGGACAAAGGTTTACAAGAAACTTTCTCTGATGAAGGTCCAGGGTTTGTTGAGGATTTTTGCATATCTAAAAAATCTGCTAAAAATTCTCTATCATCTTCGCCATAATTGGTTTTTGACACATCTTTTAAAAACTGAGATACACTTATCAAACGGAGATTATTTTTAAACTGTAATGCTGTTGGTACTGGCTGTTTAGCTCTGCTACTACTGAATAAATTTTCCACACAGTCCTGAGTGAAACGAGAAGTTAGCACAAAAACATAATTTTTGGTGTTTAAGAAATAATCCTGGATGTCAAGAATTGAGGTGGTAGAAATAACAGCTCCCGTCTGACAAGGTTTCCAATGTCTTGCTTCCCCAACATATAATTCATTCATAATTTCAATAAAATCATGTAAAAACTGGATGGCATTTTCATATGACTCAAGTGACAATTTACTTAGAGCACAACTTGGATGTCTTGACGTCATATAATGGAACCATTTCGTTATTATATCAATGTACCAAGCTGTTGTTATATATTCAGGTTTATTTAACTCTTCTGCTATAAACTTTAAACCACTGGCAACATCATGGTTAATAACATTTGTCGTGATTTTCACCTTCATTTTCTGAAAATGATCAGGCAATAAATCTTCTTCATTTAATGAGGGTGCCAGCAGAAAATCCAAATTTTTCTGATGATTAATTAAATCTGTTATGTGTTGTGCTCTAATTTCATTAGTAGGTAAAGCATATTTTCAGAGATATATATAACCTTATTTGCGATTAACATGTTTTTCATATTTTTAAATACATGTGGGACATCTGCCAGTATACAAATTTTTGCGGAATTATCCCTTGGGTGTTCTATAAAGTTTTTTGTTCGTGAATGACGCCCTGCTGTGATCTTCCATTTTTTCCACAGGGCTAAGTTGGAACTACCCATATCTGATGTCACACTAGCAATCTTCAACCCTAGATTTTCTGCTTTTGATATAATTTCCATCAGTATTCCCTCATACACAGTGCCTTTTGTAGAATCATCTTAAAAGAAAAATATACATTAGAAAGTTCCCTGTTATTAAAACTTAAAAATTAGAGAATCAGTGTTAATAAAGTTTGATTTCTTCAATGTACATACTTCTTACAAAATTTATAATGATGGCTCTTGTATCTAGTTTTCCATTCTATAGAATAATATTGCAATTCTAAAATTGAGCCCATGCATTTTAAAAATATTTTACATACCAGTATAATAATATGCTACTGTTTGCTTCCATCTAGAGGTAATTCCACCTAACATTACAACAAGTGCATGAGTTGCAATTCCTGTGTGCTCAGGTAAAGTCACATGACCAATATATTGCTTCATAGAAGTGTCAAAAACTAATGATGATGTTATTGCTATTTCATCTAAGGCACTAGCGCAATCTCGTTCGTGGTGAGTCATGCTTTCAATTTTAATGTTTAAAAATTCAAAAACTTTATGCAAAATACCAGAAGTGAATTTTAAATTTTCTAAACGTCTTGTCAACGTTCTTAGTGATGGCAGAGGTATTTTCTGCTTCAAGAGTTGGTGGTAACCATTATTACCACAATTAAATTTTAGAATTAAAGCCTTCTTAACTGTTTCATTTGACCATGTTTTGAATTTCATATTATGATCTATTGCATATATTTGATCGGCATTAAAAACACCTGACAACAGTTTGAAATATTTGTTTTCCTTACTAACAGCATTATCGTTGGCTATATGTGTTTCCAATTTTTTCACTTTACTTTGAGATGCTCGTAACTTTTTTTTCAACAAATTATTTTTCACCGTGAGTCGAGCAATGTGTTGTTGGTGGTGATGGTGTTTAGCAACGTCTTCAGTATTTGTTTTTAAAATCTCTATTACAGGAGACTCAGACAAAGACATTGAAGATGATGATGAAGACATTGCAACAGCACTAGTTGATGGACCTGCTTCGATTTCCTCAATAACCATTGATTGTGTAATTCGTCTCTCTTTTGGTGGTTTTCGACGTTTATCTTTTTTTGAAAAACTAAATATTGTTGGCACAGCATTAGCCTTTAGTTTACGTTTTCCATCAGCTCGTGGTTTTTCCCACATCTCAGCAGAAAAATGGATCTACTAAAAGCACATGATTGTATTAAAAACCTTGTAAACTAAAAAACTATATTTTATGTTTAGTATTATCACTCTGATTACTTACCTCACACAAAACTGAACGATCAGTAGGTGTCCAATTTGCTCTTTTCATTTTTGCTGCCCACTCTTTTCGCCTTTTTGGATCCTTGGGAAAGTATTTCATGGTGAATACTTTTTCACTTCTATTAGAACATCCTACTGCTGAACAACCAACCATGTTCTACAAAATTTATGAAAATTGTTCCAACAACTACCTAACTACTTGCTGAAATGTTTGGTAAACAAATACTTACAGATCGGAAAATACTGTTTAAATAACACAGCTGTTCACTACTAAAGACTCTAATTGTCAAATATCACAGTTTATAAAAAAAATCACACACAAAAGGGCACAAAACGGAATATTTTTCTGTAAAACGCATATGACAACATGCCAACAACCTGTTTGTTTGGAGGGTTAATGGCGGACGCACGCAACTATCGACCTTATGTCTCTACAACCAATCAAAAGCGAGCCACGCTAATGTCTTTACTCTTACTATAGAGGACTCTACTGCCTTGGAACTCGCGTTTGTAGTTACAATAAATGGTGCGCTAAATTTTGGATACTGTAAAATCCGAGCAGTTATAAGTTTCTCCTTTAAGTCTTGAAACGATTTGGCGCAAGAGTCTGACCAAATAATTTCATATCTTTTTCTAAAAGACCTGTTACGGGTGCTGCTATTTTCGAGAATCCTTCAATGAATTTTCTGTAATATTAAGCTAGCCCTAAAAATGACTTTATGTCTTTTACATTTCGTGGAACTGGGTAGTTACGTACTGCCCCTATCTTATACGGGTCTGGTTTTATATCTTGATCGGTTATATTATGCCCTAAATACACCACTTCCTTTCGTAAAAATTTTCACTTTTCTGGTTCGAGTTTCAGATTAAATTGGCGTAATCGAGAAAACACATCTATTAATTTTGTATTATGATCCTCTAAACTGTTGCCATACATAACAATATCGTCCAAATAAATAAAACATTTGAGCCCTATAAATCCGCTTAATACAGAGTTCATTAACCTCTGGAAACTAGCCGGACTGCCCTTTAATAATCCCATTGGTAACCTTAAAAATTCCCAATGTTGGTTGTTAGCCGAAAATGCTGTAATTTCTCTGGACTGATTGTCGATTGGAATTTGATAAAACCCTTTTGATAAATCTACCGTTGAAAAATATTTACTG
>JABXWE010024855.1:0-10102 GCA_014611495.1 Limonius californicus | reverse complement strand
ACACTTCCATAGCCACACACATTGCAGTTGAAAGGTTTCTCTCCTGTATGAGTTCTCATATGTATTCGCCACTGATCCTTTCGTGCACTTCCATAGTCACACACATTGCACTTGAAAGGCTTCTCTCCTGTATGAGTTCTCATATGTATTCGCAACTGATTCTTTCGTGCACTTCTGTAGTCACACACATTGCACTTGTACGGTTTCTCTCCTGTATGGGTTCTGATATGTGTTTGCAAAATTTTCTTATGCATACTTTCAAAGTCGCACATATTGCATTTGTAGGGTTTCTCACCTGTATGAGTTCTCATATGTATTTGCAAATGATTCTTTCGTGCACTTCTGTAGTCACACACATTGCACTTGTAGGGTTTCTCTCCTGTATGGGTTCTGATGTGTGTTTGCAAACTTTTCTTATGCATACTTTCAAAGTCGCACATATTGCATTTGTAGGGTTTCTCTCCTGTATGAGTTCTCATATGTATTCGCCACTGATCCTTTCGTACACTTCCATAGCCACACACATTGCAGTTGAAAGGTTTCTCTCCTGTATGAGTTCTCATATGTATTCGCCACTGCTCCTTTCGTGCACTTCCATAGTCACACACATTGCACTTGAAAGGCTTCTCTCCTGTATGAGTTCTCATATGTATTTGCAAATGATTCTTTTGTGCACTTCCGTAGTCACAAACATTGCACTTGAAAGGTTTCTCTCCTGTATGAGTTCTCATATGTATTTGCAAGCTATTCTTCCGTGCACTTTCATAGTCACATATTTCGCACTTGTAGGGTTTCTCTCCTGTATGGGTTCTGATGTGTGTTTGCAAGCTATTCTTGTGCGTACTTTCACAGTCGCATATATTGCACTTGTAGGTTTTCTCTTCTGTATGAGTTCTCATATGTATTTGCGAGCTATTCTTCTGTGCACTTTCATAGTCACATATTTCGCACTTGTAGGGTTTCTCTCCTGTATGGGTTCTGATGTGTGTTTGCAAGCTATTCTTGTGCGTACTTTCAAAGTCGCACATATTGCATTTGTAGGGTTTCTCTCCTGTATGAGTTCTCATATGTATTCGCAAATGATCCTTTCGTACACTTCCATAGCCACACACATTGCAGTTGAAAGGTTTCTCTCCTGTATGAGTTCTCATATGTATTCGCCACTGATCCTTTCGTGCACTTGCATAGTCACACACATTGCACTTGAAAGGCTTCTCTCCTGTATGAGTTCTCATATGTATTTGCAAATGATTCTTTTGTGCACTTCCGTAGTCACACACATTGCACTTGAAAGGTTTCTCTCCTGTATGAGTTCTCATATGTATTCGCAACTGATTCTTTCGTGCACTTCTGTAGTCACACACATTGCACTTGTAGGGTTTCTCTCCTGTATGAGTTCTGATGTGTGTTTGCAAACTTTTCTTATGCATACTTTCAAAGTCGCACATATTGCATTTGTAGGGTTTCTCTCCTGTATGAGTTCTCATATGTATTCGCCACTGATCCTTTCGTGCACTTCCATAGTCACACACATTGCACTTGAAAGGCTTGTCTCCTGTATGAGTTCTCATATGTATTTGCAAATTATTCTTTTGTGCACTTCCGTAGTCACACACATTGCACTTGAAAGGTTTCTCTCCTGTATGAGTTCTCATATGTATTTGCAAGCTCTTCTTCTGTGCACTTTCATAATCACATATTTCGCACTTGTAGGGTTTCTCTCCTGTATGGGTTCTGATATGTGTTTGCAAGCTATTCTTGTGCGTACTTTCAAATTCGCATATATTCCACTTGTAGGGTTTCTCTCCTGTATGAGTTCTCATATGTATTCGCAAATGATCCTTTCGTACACTTCCATAGCCACACACATTGCACTTGAAAGGTTTCTCTCCTGTATGAGTTCTCATATGTATTCGCAACTGATTCTTTTGCGCACTTCCATAGTTACATACATTGCATTTATGTAACTTTTCCCCGGTATAAGTTTTAACACTCTGATAGATGATGCACTTCAATGAAGACTCTATTATTACTTGATCTTCTTTGTTACAACAGGTTTCAGTTTTTATATCTAATTCTTCATGTAATGATTCCAGTTTATTGGACCAATCATATTTAACATCATGCTTTAAATCGGATGTTTCTGAAGGCAATTCCCACATTTGAACCTCCTCCTGTTTTACTGTAACATAATGTGCATGTTTATATGTGGGCAGTGGAATTTTATAAGTAACTAAACTAACACAAAATAATTAAATGGATTAAATAGACACCCAGATCTTCCCGGTTTAAATAAATAGCAGTTACAAAATAATGAAGTTTAGCCGTTACACCATTAAACTACCAATATTTGGTCAATTGTAATGGAAGATTTATATTATTATAGTTGCACTACAAATCACATTGGCATGCATTGTAAAAATAGAAACTCTCTTTTATTATCATTTGTTAGTTTGCCCTATTTAATTTAAAATCTATTTTAGCTGTATAATATAAATTTACCGTTTGTTCCCAACTCCCTTTGAGGTAATTCTTCGTTGACTTTGTTTTGATGCCAGATATCACATGTAGAATCTGTGAGGTTCGATAGCGAAGTCACACTGGTAAGATCAGGTTTGACATCTTCATTCATATCAGATAAAGTATCCATGTTAATATACATGTGGTTCTGCAGTAAAGAATGATAAAAACTGTTATTAATGTTAGGCAAATACTTTTTTAACGCTTTGTTATCTAGAACAATTCTGAGCTCTGTCAATATATTCTTTCAGGTTAAGTAACTTGTTAGGTGATTATGTCTTTTGAACTACTTCCATTCCTTATATAAGGTGAATTAAAGAATAGTCTACTAATCATCGACTCTCAAGGCGATTTGAACTCGGTTATATCTTATGTCACTTTACTTAATATTTAATAGTAAGACTACTGCTGTCGTTTACTGAAGTTTCGTTATTACAGTGGACCAACAAAATTTTCCATAAAAGATGGTTGTGGTCAACGAATGGTGTATCTTTACTTAAGCAATATAGTTTATAATATTTACATCATTTCTTTAATAGTTATCGGGTTATAGTTAACCACTACTACTATTTATTTTTTAAATTTATGAAAAAATGAAGTAAATATTATAAACTATATTGCTTGAGTGACGATACACCATTCGTTGACCAGAAACAACTCTAATGGAAAATTCTGTTGGTTCTACTGTATGAGGAAAACTTCAACAAAAGAAAGTAGTTCAAATAACATAATCACTTCATAAATCAGGTACTTATTAGAAAGAATGTTTTGACAGACCTCGGAATTGTCTAAATAACAAAGCTTTGTTTTTTTTTATAATAACTGAAATTAATATACAATCTATCCTTAGTACGGATAATAAGTATTTGTTACGAATAACTGGTTATATAAATGAAAGAAACCTATGACTTGCAGAGAGCCTTCCAGTAAAGATTCTCTTTAAAGACTTACTAACTAGTACTAGTTTCTTGTAGTTAAAAAAGTATTTGACTAACACTAATAATATTTTTTACTATTACCTACGCTTTCCTGCAATAAAGGTGAGTGATATTCGCATATTTCCTTTATTAAATTACATTATAGTACATTTGAATTGTTTACTCACCTATTCCCCTAGGATTATAAAGGAGCAGATAACCAAGAAGATCTATTGTTTACTGATATGTATGACAAAACTGTGCTTGCACACATGGCAAGAAGAAGCCACTTCCGCATGAGTCTCGGCACGATGTAGACGTGTTATCTCTAGGTACGATTACAATAAACTACAACAATAATGGTGTGCGTTTTATTACAACACCCAAACATATCATCTGGCGACGACGATAACAGTTGAAAAATAAATCGTTGCCAAGTTTAAAGATAAGTGATCACGGCAAAAAACTTAAAAGAAAAGTGCCACGATGGTGTAAGCGGAAAGTGAAAAGGAAGCAGATCAAGAAGAATGGCGACAGTAGGCAGTATTGCTGAGTTCGGTGCAAACGATGACTTCGTAATCTACGAAGAAAAATTCGCGCAGTATTGCACGGTGAACAAAATAGACGACGATCTAAAAGTGGCCATGCTAATAAGTTTAATCGGCACCGAAACGTATAAAGTGCTTCGTGATTTGTGTTTCCCAGTCCTGCCAAAGGACAAAACTTATAACCAGCTGTGTGAACTTCTAAAGAGACAATACAGCCCTCCAATAAACGTATTCCGGGAGCGTATTGAATTCTACAGAGCAACACAAGCGGTGAACGAGTCGTCCACGGAGTGGTTCGCGCGAATCAGGAGACTGTCGTTAAACTGCAAATTTCAAGGATTAAACGGCATCCTACGGGATCGATTCATTTCTGAAATGAAGCCAGGTCCAGTAATTAACAGGTTGGTGGAAGAATCACGCAACAAAACGATGGAAAAATTGCTGACCATAGCAATGGCGAAAGAATTGACAGTCACCCACAATTCGAATTTTGTACAAAATGGCGCGGGAAACGGAAGTCAAGTGCTGAAAATTCATCCAACATGGAACGCCCCCCTAGGACGCAAAGGAAACCCCCACCACAACAGTTGCAGCGACAACCGCAATCACCAGCGCCGGTTGGCAGTTAAAATGGTGGAAAGGTCAAGCCGAAATGTCAACATTGCGGAAAGAAACATTTTAAAGATTGTAATTATAAAAACTATCAATGTACCTAGTAACTGTGGTGCAGTAGGTCATTTGCAAAGCATATGTAAAAAGAAGCATAAGGTAAAAATGTTAGATTCACATGACATAGAAACTGATGCATTCGGAATTTAAAATGTAAGTAACACTACTACAAACCCTATTTTACTCGAGTTAAAAATTAACAATCAACTGTTCAATTTTGAATTAGATAGTGGAGCTGGAGCTTCAATCTCTGCAATTAACTTGCTTGTTTATAAAAAACATTTCAGTAATATACGACTACAGTCGACAGATTTAACATTCAAAGCTTATACAGGCAAATTGATTGTGCCAAAAGGATACATTAATGTAAACATTACGTATCACAATAAACAAAAAATGATCTAATTGTTTGTAATAGAAAATGGTTCGACAGGACTCGTGGGAAGAGATTTTATAAATGAATTTAATTTGTTTTCTAACATTTTAGAGATAACAGCTGCGGACGATGTGCGTGCGAAAGAATTGCTGGCAAAGGAATATCCTGAAGTTTTCGACGGTAAGTTTGGATGTTTCAAATATGCAAAAATTTCATTAAACGTCAAACCAGGTGCTATCTCCACTTATTGTAAAGCTCGACCGGTCCCTCTAGCACTTCAAACCAAGGTAGAACATGAACTCATACGTATGGAAAACAAAGGTATTATAACTTCAGTACTAACAAGTGCGTGGTCATCATATATACTATATAGTACCAGTTTTAAGGCGTAATTGTACAGTTAGAATTTGTGGTAGTTAGATAAAGTTGAATAAGCAATTGGAAGATAGTTATTATCCCCTACCGAGCAAAGATTCGATATTCGCTAGTCTACATGGTTGCACAAAATTTACTAAAATAAATCTTAGTGATGCATACATGCAAGGTCCGTTGAGTAGCTATTGTAGGATGATCTTTTTCAGACCATGACGGGCGGTGGGAATTTTTACTAAACAAACATAATAAATAACTAAACACTCACCGATAGGGTCTCGAATTCGGTTCTGTATATTCATCAAGACCGAATTAACGGGAACTCGGGTTTTGGTGGCTTCAGACATATACGGGGTGCACTCATAATGTAAATACACAAACAGTCAGCCCCATTTCAGTACACACCAGCAAAGCATGGAACACACAAGCAATAATACATTACTACATTAGCATTGCAACTCCTACATTTCTACTTACAGGGGGTCGGGTGTCCCCCCCGTAGGATCCCGCGTAGCATGTAGTAGCTCGCCTTTGGCGCCGTGGCAGGACCGTCTCTAGTAGTTCTCGTTCAGGGTGAAATGTTCTTGACAGGTGTACCTAATCTGAAACGGGTACCGTGTAACCGAATGTTACCACCGGTCAATGGGCGCACCCATGTCATTGTGATCACCAAACGGCCTCCGCCAGCCGCCCACGTGCACCACAAGGAAAAGTGTGTGAGACAGGCTCCCCACGGGCCACTCTGCGAAGTGCAATGCAGAGATCACTGGCTGGTCAACCAGGTCGAGGTCAAACCGTGATCAAGCCTAATCACGGCTCGCCAAGCAATTAAGCAGCTTAACACGGACATCCTGCGCGGGTTCATAACCCCCAGGAACCTTGGAAAGCCCGTCCGCTCGCCAAGCATTGGTACCACAGACCTCAATTTATAATAACACAGTAATACAATTACTACCAGTACTGCCTTCCAAATACTACATAAGCAAAAGCATTATCTATTCTATAGCTTCAATTAACAACTACTCATCTCGCTCAATCGCACTACCTTACAGGTAGTCTCCGCCACCTTATAGGTAGCCAATACATAGGTAAACATCACTTCAGTGCATTTATCAACTAAGCAACACATATATACTGTTAATTCACTTATTACACACGCGAACTCTGAACCTCGTATATGATCGAAGACTTCCGCGGTTCCGCGCCCACTGCCCTAATTTTCCTAAATCTTGCCTAATAACACTTCTCTGTGACGAATCTCGGTTCTTAGAAAGGCGTAGCCATAAACATAATTTATTACACAAGGGGGCTAGTAACCAAAATATTTAGAAAACAGCTTTGTTGGTAATATGAGCACAAAATACATGCAAAAGAATGTGTCCAAAAAATGTTATTCCCACACTATATATTATACTAATATTTAAAGGTTGCCTACTACCGCATCTGGCAATGGTGACATATTCTTTCCCCTCTCTGAAGCCCTAGTCCTCACTTGTGACGTCATTCGTGTAAGAATTTCCCGCCACTTGCGCTGTTTATCTGTGCTTAAGGTGTGTTGATTTGTGCCTAGCTGTGTTGTGCAAGTTTAATATAATTAACTATATTTAAAGACATTAATTAAAACATTAAACGTTAAACCTGAAGTGTTTTATAAAGGTTCATCAAGGTGAGTTATTGTTTTAATTGTAATGTAATTCTCATTAGTGTTCCCATGGATGGCGCATTCTAAAGCAAAACCGTGTTAATTTCGCCTTTATGAAAAATGCTTATTTGGTAGTTATACATAACTGTTTTTATTTGCCTTTATACATGTACAAAATTATCCAGGTATACACAGGATAGGTCGAAAGTATGGACAAACGGTTTTAGCGCAAATATTTTTTGTATAAAAAAACGTTTCAAATACTTTAATTCAAATTATAGCCCACTTTTGGCGGAAGTCAATTTTTTTCGAGAAAGCTGCAAAAGAAATAGAGCTTATTTGGTTAATATTTAATTAAATTAATCTAATCAGGGACCTATCCAACAGTCTACCAATTTTCATTTTATTTATTGTGTTCGTTTAACACCTATTGAAGATGCCAATGAGTTGTGCTGTAGCTACTTGCAAAATGCACCATGGAAAGGCAAAAGCAAGTAATCTGAATGTTACATACTTTACATTCCCCAAAGATGTAAATATTTGCAAAGAATGGGTAGCAAAATGTCGAAGAGGAGATAATGTTAATACATCATGCTCTAGGATTTGTTCGTTGCATTTTAGAGACGAGGACTATGAAAGAGATTTGAAATCTGAATTATTAAACTTACCACAAAAAGATTTTGAAGAACGGCTCAGTGCCATCATTAAATTTGCCTGCCACACTAATTACTTCTCAAAAAATCGAGGATAGAGCCAACAGACGTAATAACAGATTGATGAAGCAAGATTCTTCCTCGTACATAGCTTCAATAATAAACAATGAAGGAATACAATCAACATCATCATCGTTAATAAAGCTGTCAATTCTTGAAGAAATTGAAAAGCCGGCAGAAGTAAACACCACAAGTGAAATAACGAAACTGAATCTGTTAGTCAAATCTTTAGCGATAGAAAATGACTATTTAAAAAGAAAATTATGTGACAAAGAAACAGATTTAAAAATGTGGAAAAATAAATGTGTCTCGTTTAGAAAAATGCTGCAGAGATATAGAAAACAACCAACCCCGAAAAAAACCGCAGAAAATAAAGTAGCCGATTTAAAAGCTATTTTTGGAAAGATCTTCACAGAAAAGCAATTAGAATCTGCATTAAAGAAGAGTCGAAGAGTGCATTGGACAGAAAAAGAAATTTCTTTAGCATTCACAATTAGATATTTTACCAAGAGATGTTACAGTCATGCGCAAAAAAAACCGGCCACTTTTATTACATAGTATAAGTACTACTTTTACCAAACTAACCCCCTGAAGTTAGTACAAATTATCTGTCAAAATGACATTTACTTAATTAATTAAAAATAACATTTAAATAGTATTTTATTCATCAAACATACGTATTTTATTGGAAAATTAAAACCACAATGTATAATACAAATATAAACTAATATTTCGTCATATCACCTCCTGCATTGATTACATCGCCAAGGCGTTTAGGCATTGACAGAACTACATTTCTACAAAAATCTTGGGGTATTTCTTCCCACGCTTCCAATACAAGATCGAATAGGTGTTGTTTATTTCGAATTTGGATTCTTTTCTTCAAAATGTTCTTCACCACAAGGGCCCAAATATTTTCAATAACATTGAGATCGCCACTATAGCTGGGAAAATCTAATACCTGAATATTATTTCTTCTAAACCACAGCTTTGTAGTAGCTGATGTATGTACAGGGCAATTATCCTGCTGAAATATAAAATTTTCATCAGGATACAATTGCCTTACTGATGGCAGCATTATATTTTCTAGAATGTTAATGTACTCTTCACTATTTAGCCGATTTTCAATATTCCACAGTATGCCCAAGCCTCGTGCGGAAACCCATCCCCATACATTTATTGAAAAACGGGGGTTACGATGCATTTTATTGATATATTGACTTCGAAATCTTGCGCCACGGGGACGATAAACTTTAATGCGTCCATTAAGGGATGACTGAAAAATTTTTTCATCCGAAAAAATTACACGGTCCCAAATGTCGTCACCAGTGTGTTGTAATGCAAAACCTGTTCTTTGTTCTTTCCACTCGTTAGTAAGAAAAGTTTTATTTACGGCAACACGTGAAAATAAACCCGCATTTTGTATTCGGCGGCGCGCTGCTCGCAGAGACCCTGGAAAGTTGTGACGCCTAGCTAAAAGAACGGCGACACAGTGAAGGAAATAATTTTTCCTACACAAAAAAAATATCTAACGACAACACCAGTAAGGTCCAGGTATCTAGAACAAGGGTTCGACAGCTACAGTCGAAGAGGGAGGGGTTCGAAGTAAGCCTAGGCGCCACCTGTTTAAAAAAATAAACCCGTGGTCTCGAAGATGACGTAGATAAACAGGAATCTCCCTGAGAGAACGGACTTACCTTACTGATAACGCTAAAGTCTTTCATATAACAACAAGACACAATAAAACACAAATACTTGGCGTAATTCTCGAGTATAATCACTAAATGTAAATCAAATTACAATAAAATATCAAAACTTATTGACCCCAATTAGCCCCAAATATTAAATATAAATATCGTTTAACTAAAGAACAGACCACAAACGTCCCTGTCTGATTTAACAATACGTGATATGAACAATTTGAATCCTGAGAAAACGATAGTGCGTCAATAAGGACTAAATTAATAAGAAGCACAAAATAGCTTCGCAAAATGATTAATCAATACGTAACCCGCCTAATTCACGATAAACGAGATCTCGATTATGTAAACTAAGGATAAAATACCTACTATTGAGGTATAAGCGCATCGACAATAAAAAAAAATATATAGTTCACGCAATATCCTCCCTTTTGAATATTTACAACAATAATAATTAAATCAGAAACTCGGAATATGCGGACCGTTTACAAAATTATAAAATACAGTACGTGTTGAATTTAAAAAAAATTTTCTTAGTTATAAAATTAGTTCGATATAACTGGTATAATTTGAAATTGTATAAAACAATGGTTATTTGGTCGTATTCTGACGGATGATCTTCAGAGTCCTTGAATTTTTAAAGGA